>OY856414.1:888161003-888171003 GCA_963693085.1 Alisma plantago-aquatica | reverse complement strand
TTGCATTTGATGAGTTGGGTCCAGATTTTTTGTTTTTTTTGAATCAGACTATCAATGATTTTTGTTATAAGGCAGAGTGAGTGTGTTTCAATATTGATGATTCCCCAACCACCTTGATCGAGAGGAGCTGATATGGTTTTCCAATGTACAAGATGGTAATGTTTCCCTGGTCTATCCACCTTGTGGTAGTTGTTCCACAAAAAATTTCTTCTGATTTTATCTAAGATGGATTTTGTTTTTGAGGGTAGGGGAATGCAGCTCAGGAAGTGGGTAGTAATAGGAGTGATGACACTGTTTAGAAGGGTAAGTCTACCCGAAAGGTTAAGGAAATTATTTGTCCAGTTTGTGAGTTTTGTGTTTATTTTTGTTATGATGGGGGTCCATATAGCATTTGTAATGTTGTATGGAGTGATGGGGAGCCACAGATATTTGATAGGGAATGCCTCTGTCTTGCAATTTAAGAGGTCTCTAAAGTGCTCCAAAGTGGATTGATTTATGTTGACCCCAAAGATGGAAGATTTTTGCATATTTATTTTTAGCCCAGAGATGTATGAAAAGATGCCAATGACCCTGAAGATATTTTGAAGGGAGGATTCATCTGGGGAGGAGAAGATAATGGTATCATCAGCAAATTGGATGATATTCTCCTTGCATTCATTAGGAGAAAAGATAAGACCTTTTTGTTTGCCCAATTGGATCATGCGGGAGAGAATAGTAGTCAGGATGATGAATAGGTAGGGAGAGAGAGGGTCCCCTTGTCTAAGTCCATTTGAGTTATGGAAAAAACTAAAAGGAACACCATTAATGATAGTAGAGAAATGGTTTGTTGATATGCAAGCATGGATCCAAGAAATCCATTTGTCGGGAAAACCAAAACCCTTGAGAGTTTTTAAAAGACATTGCCAGTTAACAAAGTCAAAGGCCTTTTCAAAATCAAGTTTGATGGCTAGAAGGGGGGTTTTGTTTTTGTGGCAAAGATGGATCGTTTCATTTACCATCAAGAAGGCATCGTGAATACTTCTATTTTTGAGGAAGGCAGTTTGATTAAGAGGGATGATGTCCTCTAAGTGCGATTTAATCCTGTTTGCTAGAGTTTTAGCAATGATTTTATATGAGGTGTTTATGAGGCTGATGGGTCAGAAGTGAGATATGTTTTCAGGTTAACTATTTTTTTTAATCAGGGTGATGAAAGTTTTATTTATGAATTTGATGATGTTATGTGGGTTTGTACTAGCGTGGAAAGCAGACAGAAAAGCTATGAAATCATTTTTATAGTGGTCCCAATTTGCCAAGTAGAATTCCACGTTAAGTCCATCAGGTCCGGGAGATTTATTTTTACCAAGATCAATGATAGCGGTTTGTAATTCTTCGAGGGAGAAGGATTTGATGAGTTCATGAGGATTTTTTATGTTTTAATGACAAATTGTATTCCATGATAAGTTATTGAGACATATGGGATTGTGATTGTTATTGAAGATATTTTTAAAATGATTTTTTATGTGGGTTATGATGGCTTGTTTATGAGATGTGAGTCTTCCGTTTATAGTTAAATGTGTTATGGCATTTTTTCAAAAGTTTTGGTTACAAGTTTTGTGAAAGAATTTTGTGTTTTTATCCCCTTCTTTAGCCCAAGTGATTTTTGCCCTTTGTCTCCATCTTGTGTCTATACAGTTGTTTATGTGGTCGAGTTCTGCTTTGATGGTAAGGACAAGAGTAGGGTCAGCATTTGGGTCCTTGTCCACAAAGAGGAACTGCTCTTCAAGATTTTTTTGTTGTTCAAATAAGTTTATAGGGTTTTGTAGTTTCCATTTTTTGATATGATTTTTGATATTTTTTGTGTTGTTTTGAATATGAAGACCAAAGTTTGCTGTTTGTGAGTCGGCAAGAAACCAAGCTTCTAGACAGGATCTAGAGAAGTTTTCTATGGAGAGCCAACTGTTTTCAAATTTGAAAGGGCGTGTGCCCCACAAGGTGGAAGATGTGTCAAGGATTAGAGGGAAGTGGTCATATATGGTTCGATGGGAGATATAGACTGAGGAGAGAGGATGTTTATCTTCCCAAAGGTTTGTGCAAATGAAATGGTCAAGTCTGGCATAAGTCTGGTTTCTAGACCAGGTGTATAGAGCGTTTGTGGGAATGATGTCGATTAAAGAGTGGTTTGTAAGCATATGACAGAATTTTTTATCAGCTGCTGACATCGATTGTGTGGAGAGATTTGGATTGAGCCTATCTGAGATTTGGGTGATCAGATTAAAATCTCCACCCAAAACCCAGGGAGTCATGTGTAAATTTGTAATGAGGTGGTTTAGTTCCTCAAGGTAGAGGGATTTGTTGTATCCAGGTTCCCCATAGATACCTGAGAATGACCAGAGATATCCATCGGAAAGGTTTTTGAATTCAATGGTTATGGAGAAGTTTAGGATGGATGTGTTTTGTGATACTAGAATCTGGTTGTTAAAACCAACAATGATGCCACCTTTGAAACCCTCAGGAGGTAATTGGATCCAATTTGTGATTCTATTACCTCCAATAGTTTTGAGTGCAAAAGGTGAAAGAAAGGTTTTAGTTTCTTGAATGGTAATAAGATCGATTTTGTTTTTGTATATGTGAGAGCGTATTCTTTTTCTTCTTTGGAGGTTTGCTGCTCCACATATATTCCAAGAAGAAATTTTCATATTGAAAAACTAGGGATGATGAGTGCAAAAGGGCAAATTAGATGGTCGTAGATTTGGTGCCAGCAGGAGCGGGTCTTTTCTTTGTCCATCCCATAAAGGTTTCTAGGTTGTTTAGAACTTTATGGGCATCATCATCGTCTTCAAGTTGAAAACCTATCTTGTTTGCAAAAGAATGTAAAGCTTTTTATGTTTGACCAAGAAGCTAAATCCTCGATAGAATCTAAGTCTTTATTTTTGTCTTGATAAGTTGGAGTAGACGATAAAGAGGTAGCAGTAGTAACTTTACTAAAAGAGCAGGGAGAAGTATGTGGAGAAGTACCTTTCTTTGTTCTGTTGATGATGATAGAACCTTTTGGGTCTTGGTGATTTGGATGCATGATCTTTTGGAGGTAGCTGGAAGTGGGCCTTTGTTGTGGGCTCTCCTGTTCCGAACTCTGCAATGAATTATCATCCTTGAGCTGAGATGAGGCTTGGTTTTTTAAAGTTTGGTGGATTTTGTTTTGAGTTGGGAAGCTTTCCTTAGTAGATGAAGGAGATGGAAAAGTGGAGCTTCTAGGTTTGTACTTGTGAACATGGAGAGAAGGTTCAGGAGATCTGGTTCTTTTTTTTCTTGGAAGGAGATAAGAATTTTCAGAGTGGTTTGGGTTTTTCCGGATCCATACATGGTTTCGGTCGTTTGAAGCCCTGGAATGCAAGGAAGATAATTTATCCTTATTTGGGCTAAACCATGATGGTGGATGTGTTGTGAGGTCGGAAAAGGCAGAGCTGTTAATGGTAGGATGTTCAGCAGCAAGTTTTAGATGGTAGATGGATTCGCCAATTCTTATATTGATGGATGGAGGGAGAGAGATGGCAGATTTAACAGAGAAGAGACAATATGCTTTGATGTATTGAGATGGGTGTAAGGTTTCAGGGCTGATGTATTGTAGAGTAGCCCCGATAGAGTGTGCAATGCCACGGAAGATCCCTATATCCCAAAGATGAGGAGGGAGATTTGAAATGGCGACCCAGTCAGAGCCACCAGCAGGGGCAGGGAACGATCCAAAATCGGCAGACCATTTTGATAGTCTAGCCATGATGAAGCTTGAACCACAAGGTATGGTGAGAACTTGGTTGAAGAGGTGATTTATCTTTGTACCTTCTGGGACGGTATAGATGAGCTGGGTGGGGGAGAAAATTTTTGGTTTAAGGATGGTGTGACCAGGAAGGAGAAGGGCTAAGGCACGGGTAATGTCAAGGACATTTATGGGGTTATTGTCCAGGTTGTTTTCAACAGATACAAGAATACTTCTAAGGGTGAAGACCTTGAGAAGACGCATTGAGTTTGCTGGAAGGTCAAGGGCGATCGCATATTCCAGGTGGTCAGGGACCTTCATGTTTGGTGAGGTAGAATGATGGTTTACGTTGTGAGTTTGTGAAGGGGTTGGAGGAGGAGGTTTTTTGGGTTGTGGTTTGTGCTTTGTGGCAGATAGGTTCTTTGGCTTGTGAAAGGGTTTAGATATAGGAGGAGTCTAGGAGTTTTTGTTCGGTTGGCATGAAAGGGTATCGTCTGCATGTTCAGGCGGGAGATTTGCGAGGCATGCAAAGGAGTTTTTTGAATGATAATGATGTTGTGGGTGGTGTGTGTTGTGCCATAGATCTGAAAAAGGCTTTTTTGGGACAGTGAAGGTTTTGTGAAAAGGCGAGATTTTGATCGAGCGAGAGTGCATGGAGGAGGAGGAGGGATCTGCATGGTTTTTGTCCTGGTTTGGGAGGAGGCGAGTTTTGCAAAACCTTTTTATGTGCCCTATCTGGTGGCATCCATAACATATGCGGCGAGAAAAACATCTGGATGTTGAGTGGTTGTTTTGGTGGCAAAGAGAACAGAGCAGAGCTCTAAAAGGTCTTTTGGGGGGGGGGACCGGAGTCCAGATATGGGCGGTGGGGGTTTCGTCTAGGATCTTATTTATGAGGAGGGATGATTTTGCATGGCCCAGGATAGGAAAAGAAGAGTTTAGGCGAAGAGTGTCCTTTGGGATGATATCCTCAACCAGGGAGGGTCGAGGAATTAGGGTTTTATATAAAGATGACAGATTGGGCTTATTTTTTTTCCTTAGAAGATGGGGAGGAGAAAATCTTATACCTTTCGGCAATAGAACTTTGTTGTTGATCCAAAGGTGATGTGACTGCATCATCGTATTCCTCAGAGCCTGAAGAGATGGAGATAGGCCATGTTCTTGCTCCCATGGGGGGTTGGTATTTATCTCGGACGAAGAGTTGATCCGCCGAGTTGGAAGATGAAGAGCTGTCTTGATCATGTTTTTTGTATAGATAGGCTAGCTCTGGAGGAGAGTCGTGGATGAAGTCGCGCACCCAGGCACAGAAAGTGTGATTTTCCATCGGCTGTAAGAACATCGACCACTCAGGCTTTAGATTCAGTTCTTCGCGCATGTCGCTCCAGCCTTCCGAAATGAGGAGGAAGGGAGTTTTTTTGCCCCAAGATGGATTTGTGGGGGTTGACCATGTGACCTTCACCTGGAAGGAGCGGTGGCCGATGTTAATCATGCTGGTGCCAGGCAAAATGTCGAGCTTGTGGTAGATCCATGCTCGAGGTAAAGGGATGCTCGTAGAGTAGGATGGGTCAGCGAGGGGGATTTCTATGAAGGAGAAACGGGAGTCCATGTTGACTGGAGATGATGGAGATTTTGTGTATCCGCTTGATACCAAGGGTTTTTGCTTCTTTAGAGCTCGGTGGAAGGCTGAAGTCTTGCCGAATTTATGCATGCAAGGTGTTTTTATGCATGAGGCGAGGGTGAGCACGCCTCTGGTTCTCATGGTGTTATCCGATCATTTGATGGGTCTTTATTGTTGATTTCTGAGCCAACTGTTGTGCTGATTTGATCTGACTTCCAAAGGTGTTCTTGGGAAGGAGTGTTGTAGCCGGCAGGGAGAATAGAATTTTTGATTTTTGAAATGGGACTTTGTATGAGGAAGATTTTGCTGAGTTGGTAAGCAGCAAGAGGGTAAAGGAAGCGATCTCTAAAGATGTAAAAGGCGTAATCAATGAGATGTCATCTACATGTATCTAAAAGCCGTTTGTGATACCCGAGGTGAGTTGCAAAGGGTGTTGATATACTTGGAATTTATTTCAGGCGGATGTGGGTAATAAAGAGGCCTATTCTGGAGCAGGGTACCGACGGCGGTACTTTGAGGAGGTAGGAGATGAAAGCACTCAGTCAGAATCGCAGGAGAGCTAAATCAGAAATATAAGCGGATGCGAGAATATAATCAAACCAGCGAAACCCTAATGCAAGCTCGAAATCACATCAGTCAGGCAAGGAGCAAGCACACAGAGGTTGGAAAAAGGGTCGCGAAGAGGTATGATGACAACCACCGCCAACAGTAGAGAGATGGTCGAGGGATGGAGTTACCTGAGAAAATAGTTTGTACCTGAATGGGGAGAATCAGACACCGGTAAAGTGAGGATAATCGTCGCCGCCACAAGGCCGAGCAGGAGCTAGAGGCGGAGGGAGCGCTCCGGGTGTGGTAGGTGGCACCGAGCAGAGATGGCGATGGACCAAAGAGATTTCTAGAGAGAAGTTGGAGCTTTCTCCCTCTAACCTACCGTTGCCCTCTGTAGTTTTTACTAACCACGACTCTAGCTATTCACTCCAACTCCACGGCTCACTTCTCTCTCACCACATATTCCCATAAAATCACAATTGATGTTATCTATAAGAAATCATATCCTCTCTCCAATATTCAAAAAATCTCAATATACAAAAATGTTATCTTTGCAAGGAACGGAAAATTATGAGGAAAAACAAAAAAGTTTCATTGAGTTGTTGCTGATTATTGACCCATGTTTAATGCAAACTAATATATTTATTATTCAAGTCAAGATCCTTTGTTTAACCGGAACTGATTTATTAACTTGAAAGAGACTATTTTATTCCATAATTTGTTATCAACTCCCTTGCACTCCTCTCTTTCTTTTAAGATATAACTACTTTCCTAAATACTTGCTTCACTTTATGCATCATCAGTTTATTTGGTGAAATATTCTAGCTACCACGTTCAAAGAAACTTGAACATGATTGTTTTTTAAATTTGCCACTTTCTTCACATGCAACATGAGTGCAACCGAAAGATTTGACACATGCTCTTGACAAAAATAACTATATGGATTTTTAGTTGCATGACTATAAAATATCTCAAAAGTAGTTGTCAAAACTAAGCCATGATCTCTATTTACATTAAATTCTGATAACAACAACTGCTCTGTGCCGTTCACTCTCTTCTTCTCACTCAAACCACACCTTTTATTCTCCTCACGCGATTTCCTCCTTATTGTGTAACCTCTATCGTCTCCTCCAATTCTCTGCCAATCCATAGTTCTCTAGCTTTGCCTGTAGGAGTGAGCAAACCCAAAACCAAGTGATCACCGCCATTTCCAACAATGGGGGACACAGACACACTAGAATTATCATTTTATGACATACTGCCAGTGGCGTAGCCACATATAGACCTGGGTGGGCAAGTGCCCTACCCAGGATCTGTATTTTTAGACTGTTTGATCTCTATTTGGTTTATAATTTAGTGGAAAATATCCATTGTGCCCTACCCTATTAGGCTGCAAATGGCTATGTATATAATGGTGCCCCTCCAGCCCATGGCTATGTATATAATAGTGCCCCTCCAACCCAAATTTCCTGGCTACGCCACTGCATACTGCCATCTCAACACACCATTGAATCAACAACAGTCCTTCTCCTATTACTTCCACGGTATGCCCTCAAAGCCCCGACATATACCACCTGAAGATGGTAACGGCCGTACTCCCTGTGTGCTAATGGTGCAACAGTTTCTCTTAGCCAAGGATTGCAATGCATTGGTAACTACAGAAACTCAATCAAGGGGACAATGACTCCATCAGCGGCAGAAAAGTATGCTTACGGTGAAGAACTCTTTGCTTCTTCTCCCATTTTCCTATTAATATGAAGTTATCTTTTATTTGATTATTTTTGGTTGTTGTAGTGCTTTTTTTGGTCACTTCTCCTACATTTTGTGTGGATGAAAATGAAGGACATCTAAGCTACTGTGGATATCAACAGTCGGGGTGTGTGGCTCGCAGTGTCAAGAAGGCAGTGAAGAACGTGTCTGTCAATATTATCATCTGTTGCCCTACTAACCAACTCAATTATCAATGAAGACACAACTTTGGCATCAAGGAATCAATCTCATTGCATTTACAGTGACCACAAGTACGAATAAGGCAGTGTGTTGGCTATAATGTTGGCATGGAGCCGTGTTCTAGGTCAACACAAGGTACAAAGAAGTCCATGCTCTTTTATCTAAAGTCGGATAATAAGAACAAACTTTGTAAGATGTCTGTCGTTATATAAAATCTCTATTTGTTGCAGGAAAACATATACATATGCTGACATTTTGTTCAAGATTGTGTAAATCTCTGCTTGGGGCTTATTTGAATTTATATTTGATAATATGAAATCCATGCACGATGATTGTCATGTACACATGAAAATTAATATTCAAATGTGGCATTCACAAATACCATTGTTTCAAGATCTCTAAATACAACTAGATTAGTGATAGTTGTGTTTATCCTTAATTGATATATATTGCAATATCATTTTTTTGTACATAAATTCCTTTTATTGCAGTTGTATATTTTTTTTATTCAAAATATTGCTTCCTCCTTAGTTCTCTCTCTTCCCATAGTGTTCTATGCTATTCGTAAAGAAAAATCCCCCCCCCCCCCGTTTGATTGTCCATATTTCTAAGGCAAAGAACCCAACTACCCAACTACCCATGTTCTATTATATTTTCTAATTTTCTCTTTCATCCATTCTTTGTGCCTAGGTAACTCATCCATGTGCGGTCATCAAGTTTATATGCAAAAAGTTCTAATTTATCTCGGTTCGATTAACAAATCAAGATTTTTTCAATCAATGTTTGTTTTTGTTTTCTCACAATAACTGTATTAATCCTACTAAAATGAAACTCAAGACATACAAATTATCCCATATTTGCTATTATCTCTCTCATGTACACTAATAATTCATATTGTCTAGGATTGCTAAAAACCTCCTACTTCTAAATACGTAGCCAAGTAAAAAAGTCATTTTTTTTATCATTTTCAAACTTCCCATTCATTTTTCCATCCAACTTCTTCTCCCTCCTACAACGAACAAGAACCCTCTTTTACACCCCTTATTGCCTACTTTTTTCTCTCTCATATTGTTCTATCCTTTTTCAACGCCTCCTTATTTTTCTCAACCACTCTCGCCATCACTCCCTTCCACATTATTCCGTCCCAACAATATCTCTAATCTGAATCTATTCGATATCCTATATAAGGCGTAACTTCCCACAAAACTATGTATATCTCTTCCTATAAGCATAGTTACACTATTTAAGATCGTGAGGAAATATGCAGTTTTACTTTAAGAAATTAGATTTCCAATAGTTGGCGTCTCCCGCTTTACTGGCAAATCCATTGGTGACCCAAAATGTAGCAATCAAGTAAAATATAAACTAATTTCTCCGAGATTCCAACTCACAACCTTATCTTTTAAGAAAATACCTTTACCAAAGAAGTCCTATATACATATCATTTTATTTATATATATAATGTCTTTTCAATCCAATTAATGCATTTCAAAATAATAATCCCTCCTTATTTCTCTTTCTACTCATAATTTTCATCAAAATTCAATTAATGCATATCACACTCCGTCTATTTCCTCTCCCAAAATAAAGGCTTCTTCTCCACTCCCTCTCCCGTAATAACAGCCTCTCCATTCCCTCTCCCATTATAAAGCTCTTTGACTCCTTTCCCACTCTCATGATCTCTCTTTCCCCCACTATCCGATTTTCAATTTCCTTCCTTCTCTCCACATCCTAACAAACATCATACTCCTTGCAAATTCTCTACCCCCGACTATGTTCTTTATCTGTCTCTTTCTTGTTTTCAAGATAAATACAAGTTAAATGTAAGAGCCATATTAACAACTTCTCCACTCGCTCTCCAATTATAATGGTCTTTCCTAACCCTCTTTTCTCGCATCCCAACAAATGCCATATTGCTAAGTTATTCTCTTCCCATCACTATGCTCTCTATATCTCTCTTTTGTAGTTGTGAAATAAATATCACTCATGTGTAGGATACTATTTTATATATTTGTACTATTATTGAATGTTTTAAACTAATTACAATAAGTCATACTGCCCGCCTGTGTATTTCTCTCCCATGTTCTTCATCCCTTTCTCTAACATAATCGCTGCGTCCTGATCCCTCCTTTCATCTGTTCACGTATTCCTTC
>OY856414.1:882516003-882741003 GCA_963693085.1 Alisma plantago-aquatica | reverse complement strand
AGGATATGAACACATTTTTTACTTGCATATATTTGTTCTTCTAATCCTAATGTTTGACTTAATTCAATAAATTTTGATGCATGTTCAAATAAGATTTAAACTTGTCAATTCTAGCATCCTAATTTGATTTGATTAAACCTAACATTGATGAAACACTAACATCAATTGTGATGAAACCCTAACATTAATTGTGATGAAACCCTAACATGTACATATCTATTATTGTGTTTGTTGGCCTAGAAACCCATCCAAGATTTACTCATTAGGAGTAAATCTTGGATAGTCCCCGGTTTGGGACTGTTCTTAAACACCTAATCTCACTTAGGATGTAAGTGTATAATGTGTATTGAGTTTTCGAGAAAATTTCGGTAGCATTTCCCCGTTTGTTCTCTAAGTACATATGTACTTAGAGAACAGCAGGGAAATACTGCCGAAATTTTCTCGAAAACCCAATACACATTATACACTTACTAGTGAGATTAGGTGTTCAAGGATGGGATAGGTGGTACACATTTATTATATATAAGAATGACATCACATGTGTTTGTTGGCCTAGAAACCCGTCCAAGATTTACTCATTAGGAGTAAATCTTGGATAGTCCCCAGTTTGGGACTGTTCTTGAACACCTAATCTCACTTAGGATGTAAGTGTATAATGTGTATTAGGTTTTTGAGAAAATTTCGGTAGCATTTCCCCGTTTGTTCTCTAAGTACATATGTACTTAGAGAACAGTGGAGAAATGCTGCAGAAATTTTCTTGAAAACCCAATACACATTATACACTTACTAGTGAGATTAGGTGTTCAAGGATGGGATAGGTGGTACACATTTATTATATATAAGAATGATATCACATGTGTTTGTTGGCCTAGAAAGTGAACAATCATTGTTATTTATATTACTTGTACATTGGTATAAATTAGAATGAACAATCACTAAATTATATATTGTTTGTATGGAGTCCGGCTTCATTGTAGATAATAGGAGTAAATCTTAGATAGGATGTAAGTGTATACCCTAATCTTGTCCTAATATATACTTGTTTTCTCTTTGATCATAGAATGGATAGATCATGGATGTCTATTCGCAATCGCTGCACCCCAGAGTTTATATCTGGTCTTGATCAGTTTATTAGATTTACCGAGGAACATATGAAAAAACCTACAGATAGGTTCTACTATCCATGTAGGCATTGCGGTAACAATTTGAAAGTCAACACTGGTGAGGAAATCAAAAGTCATGTCATGTGCAATGGGATTGTACAAGGCTATACAGAATGACACTGGCATGGAGAGATTTCAAACTCGAAACCAGTAGATGTCGATAGCAGTGCTTGGGTGGAAGAAGAAATTGCCTCCGATGACGTAGATGTAAACGAACCAGTTCCATTAGACATCGTTGATGTGATGCTGGATAGTTGTAGGGTAGAGCACACCGATCTACCTCCTATCTTTAGAAACATTGTGCATGATGCTGAGATACCATTATACACAGGCTGTGCTAAGTTTACGAAGCTTAGCGCTGTGTTGAGATTGTATAAGTTAAATGTAATTGGGTTGATAACACCAAAGGAGTTATAGTGGATGAATTGGGTTTCACTTTGGTGAACTTTGAAAAGATTGGCGAGAAGGGTGAACCATTCATATTGGCATCACAGGCGAAACAAATATTCTATGTCGATGATCCTGCAAATGATAAATGGTCGGTTGTTCTTAATGGTAAAAGACAGTTCATTGAAGATCCTATAGATGAAGAAGAGTACTATGATAAGTATGATGACTCCAGTCCATTCTCAGTTGGGTTGCCAACTCCACAAAATATTGAAACTAATGATGACTTATATGTGCGCGGAGATCACAATGAAGGATTGTTAATTGATAAAAGATCACAATTTTAGAGACATGTATGTTTATATTTTTTTACAAATGCTAGTTAATACAAATGCTAAATGTTTGCCTTTTTCTGGTTAATACAAATGCTAAATGTTAGCCTTTTTCTAGTTAATACAAATGCTAAATGTTTGCCTTTTTCTGGTTAATACAAATGCTAAATGTTAGCCTTTTTCTAGTTAATACAAATGCTAAATGTTTGCCTTTTTAATGACATTTTTAGATGGCTGACCATGATGAGCATGATGTCCATGATGAGCATGAAGTCCATGATGAGCATGCTGTCTATGACGAGCATGGCGAGGATACCAATGTAAGTTCTAAAAACATATCATATATTTTTATAGAATTCATTATCTTCTAGTTATGTCATATATCCCATATTTCTATATTGCGCTAATTCAGTGGGTTTATTTTTGTCAAATTTTAGGTTGATGATGCACATGTACCCACTGAAGCACTGGAGCAACTTGATACGCAGCACCAAACACTTAACAAGAAAAGGGGCATCACTCTGTTGAAGAAGTTAATAGCGCTGAGTGGTAGTGGATCCAAATTGGTTGTGGAGTTTGATAATGGAGGAAATGCAATTGGAGTGAACCGCAATAATTTTGTAAACTATCTTGGGTGTGTCACTCGAAGCCATTGTGGTGTTAAGTATGATAATTGGCATAAAGTTCCTCAGGGGAAGAAAGACTTGATATGGAAGGATTTATGCGTGAGTTATTATTATTTGCAATTCTATTTTGTAGATTACAAATTATATTATTTGCAATTCTATTTTTGGATACTAGTTAATAAGAATTCTATTTTACAGAATCTGTTTGCATTGGATGAGAAGCTGCATCGTAAAAGCGTGATGCAACGCGCTGGAAAGATGCTTAGAAACTATAGGACAAATCTGAATAGAGAATACATAAAAAATGGTGATAAGAAGAAAAAGTCAGCCCTTGAGCAGTGGAACTTCTTGGACAAAGAAGATTGGGACAATTTTGTTGCTTCAAGAAAATCTGAAGAATTCAAGGTATTAGGCGTCACTCCCAGTTTAATTAATATACATTGTATTCATCTATTCAAGATTAACATTTAGTGCTACTAACCAAATCATTAATGTGCATACTAACTAGGCCCTCAGTGACGCACAAAAAGCAAGGTATTGATACACCCAGATATTGATACACCCAAAAAGCAAGGTACTGATACACCCAGATTTGGTATTGACACACAAAAACCAAATCATTAATGTGCCATATGCCCACCCAGATATTGATACACTTGGTGAGGCAGAAGGCGGGGTGATATTGTGGCCCAAAGCAGATGTCGTCTACACTACTGAAATTGTAAGATAAATTTACATTACTTTAGATTGTTAATGTGTATATATGAGGTCAACTGATCTGAAATTATATATACAGGTTAAAAAGAAGACACCCGGAGCACCTAGGCCTCCACCTCCATTTCCTGCATTACCAAGTTGGGTTCCAACTGACCTAAAATACCCGTTAGGTCCTGCTTGTAGGGGAATGACATGTTGGCTACGGGCACATAATATACATTGCCCTATAATTGTTTCTTTAGAAGCAGATTATGCAGGTCAATCATACGATAGCTCTTTATTTATACAAGATATTATTGAGCTGTTTATGTATGATTGGCTGAATACATCAATGATAGAGACATGGATAAGGTGAGATCTTGTTTTATACATCCATATACCTTGTGTAAGATCTGATGATCTGGTTTCTTATATATTAATGAATACGTAATACATGTTTTGCAGCTACTTAGTCGAAGATCAATGCAAACAATTTGCATTTGATCATGTGGGATTTTTGATTCCATCATTGATTAGTATGGTAGCTAAAGACCCTGATAGTGTTCAACAATACTGTATAGATGCTTTTACAGTTTTCGGTCAGCAAAAGAAGACGATAATAATAGCTCCATTCAATGTCAAGTAAGTTTACTTTATTTATAATCTGGACTTAAGAAAATTCCATTTTTATTGTGCATTTTGAGTTATTAATTTTTAACCTTTTTACCTCTAGCAGTAGACATTGGGAGTTACTAGTTATTGTCCCCGAGACGTTCACTGTTTATTATCTAGATCCTGCGGGAAGTACATTGAACACTAAAATTGGACACATATTGAGAATGCCATTATTCTGGTGAGAAATATTTCATTTTTATATCCGTTAACATATGTTATTATATTACTATTTAATTATGCAATTTACTGTGTTACATTAACATGTAGGGGTTTAGATGCATTCAAAAATGCTGGAGGAAATGTCCCAAGGAGAAAGAACCAGCCAATAATTTGGGAGAACGTACAAGTAAGTTCCCGACTCCAATGTATATATTATTTATGTGAACTGTGCTTAGTTGTATTTTTTAATATTTTGTATGTTTCAATTTATAGTGCGCTACACAAGACAACGGCTGGGCATGCACATACTATGTGATGTGATTTATGCAGATGATTATCCGACATGCCGCATTGGATATTAATACCATACATGAGGTATTATATATAGTCTCATTAGTTAGTATGAAATATATCAATCTTATTTTTATATTATTACTTATATATATACATCATTCTCTTTTGCAGGTGTTTAAAACTGACCACACTATAGGTAAACGCTTAAAAAATGTACATGCTCCATATACGATGGAAGCATTAAATGAAATAAGAGAAGAATGGGCAAAAGCCATACAAGCAGTGGCGATTGTAAGATATAATTGGGATGCTGATAGCGATGCTGAATGATATTTTGTAAATGAATATTTCTGAATGTTTATACATGTCTGAATGTTTCTACATGTATTTGAATGTTTCTACATGTGTGAATGTGAGAATTGAATTGATGTCTGAATGTATCTACTTGTGTGAAAAAATATTTGTTGATTTTGTAGGTTTGTGGCCTGTTTGTAGGCTGATATCAATGGATGTCATAAACCTGCAGTTCAGAAAACCGAACTGCAGGTTCTCATCCTGCTGACCAGCCACAGCAGGCCTGCAAACTGATAAGAAAAAAAATAATTAAAGTATAGGCGTCAGTTATTTATAAAACACCGTCATCAAAGACCTACAACGTTGGTTATTAGATAAAAACTGACGCCTAATATGACAAACAACCCGGCCATGCAGGAGAGCACGACCGTGGTGGAAAAGGCATCACTTATTCATATAAAACCGACACCTATAGTACTAAACACGGCCGTGCAACGAAGCACGACCGTGTCGTCTGGGAGTATGGCGTCGGTTGTTCAGTTGTTAATTGACACAGAAAGTGTCCTAGGTGGTGCCCTTCTTTATGACACGAACCCTATAGACGTCGGTCAACTAAATATAACCGACGCCTATAGGTCATATAGGCGTCAGTTAGAAAACCGACGCCGAAGAGTTCGACCTTTAGCGGCGCCCACATAGGCGTCGCTTGAAAACCTTCGCCAAAGGGGGTTAAACAACCGACGCCAAAGGTTGTTTCTGTAGTAGTGCATACACACACACACACATATATATATATATATGTAAAGGTATATATATGTATATATATCTATATATATGTATATATATACATATATATATATGTATGTATCTCTATATATACATATATATGTATATATATGTATATATATGTATATATATGTATGTATATATATGTATTTATATATATGTATATATATGTATATATATCTATATATATGTATATATATGTATATATATGTATATATATGTATATATTGTTTTGGTCGGCGAAAAAATGTGTTGCTATTAATGAGTCCAAAAACTTTGGGTACAAGACTATGTGCCCCATACAACCATGATAGAATCCAGAGAGACCAAGGTTCAACAAATGGGCCTCACAGAAAAGAAAAGGGAAAGCATACATGAAAGCTAGGCTATCCTATACTAACCAACCTAATAACGTCAGCCCTGTTTACATGAAACCAGAGAAACAACTATCAATAAAACCACCTTCAAAATGTGAACCCTAGCCTCATGAACCAGGCATAGGCTACTAGACTAGCTAGGAACATCAAACCAAAGCAAACATCCAGTTCCTCCTTACTAATCCAAGGGCTTCCAAACTGCAAACTCCAAATCAAACGCCATCAATGGCATCGAAAACAGACCCATAATCAGGGGCATGAGAACCTTCCTGTCTTCCTTATGCATTATAACCAAAACCTGAAAGAAAGGATTCAAGAAAGGCTTCATATCCATGCTCACAGATCAGATCAAAGCATCTTCAGAAGTTTTGAACAAGCATTTTCCTCTAAGAAGCGAAAGACCCAGAATCAGAGAGACGAAAGAGAATGTCTAACCAACCTTCTTCCTTCTAGACTTCTTCTTCCTTTTAGACCAAGATTGGTAGTAGTCCATGTACTTAGGATCCCATTGATCCGACTCAAAATCAGAATCATTAGAACCCTCATCTTTGAACAGGTTTTCCTTCCTGACCTGCTGTTGGGCAGAAAACTCACAGCTGCTCCATATTTTGTTTGGCAACCAAGACTCGGAAGTTGAAGCTTCCTTTCCACTTCTGACTATCTCCAACTCCCAACCTAAATCCAAACCACCCAAGTTACAAACAGAAGAGTTTCCAACCAAAATATATATATGTATATATATGTATATATATAAATATATATATATATATATGTATATATATACATATATTTGTATATATATGTATATATATGTATATGTATATATATATGTATATGTATATATATATATATATATATATATATATATATATATATATATATATATATATATATATATATATATATGGGCGTTCATTGAATACCAACACGGGTAGCCTGGATTTTTGCTACCCGTTAGTCCCAAATGTAACAATATGGCAAACATAGTAACTGAAAGGACCAAAAGGTAACTATGTTGATAACAAAGTAAGTATATGACTAAAAAAGTAAAATCGGGCAGAATACACATGAAATATATATATATATATATATATATATATAAAATTGTATTTTGAAATCTGCTGTTGTAAATGGAACTATCTATGCATGAAAAGTAACAGTTTGCAAGGTAAAGCAACCCTGTACATGTTGAAAGTAAGAAACTTGAAAAAAAGTAACCAAAATAGGGGGTGGGTAGCTACTCACGTGGGTATTAAAGATGAGACATATATATATATATATATATATATATATATATATATATATATATATATATATAGTCAGGCTAGAATACACTCGAGTGTATCCGGAGCGGAATACACTCAAGTAGTTTTTCATGATGCAATATTTTTTTTGAAAATATAATCCGTTGATCTTCCTAAACATCCCGTGAACAACTCATACACAAAATTTGAGCACATTTGGATATGTATAGCTCATGTTATGAAGACCGCAAAAATTAAGCATTTCAAATTAGTTCCGCGCATCGATTTTGTTGCCCTTGGATGAGTGACTTACACTCATCCAAATGAGCTCAAAATTTGTATGTAACCTAGTTATAGTATGACGGTGAAGATCAATGGATTACATTTTGCAAAAAATAGTTTTGATATGCAAACACACTTGAGTGTATTCGTGCGATCCGTACACTCGAGTGTATTCTAGCATGACTCTCTCTCTCTCTCTCTATATATACCTGACAACAAAAAAAGTAACTCTTCTGGTCAGAAGAGTAATCTTGCTATAAAAAAATAACTATTTTGATAAAAAATAACTATGCGAATAAAAAAGTAAATCCATGAAAAATACACAATAGATATGTATATAACTGTATTTTTGAATCTGCTGTTGCAAACCTAACTATCTATGCATGAAACTTTACAATTTGCAAGGTAAAGTAACCCTCTACATGACAAAAGTAAGAAACTAAAAAAAAAGTAACTAAAATAGGGGGAAGGTATTATAGATTATATATATATATATATATATATATATATATATATATATATATATATATATAAAGAAAACACGTACACATGAACGTCAAAGCACACAAACATATTTCTATGTGATATTTTTAGGTGATTAATTTTTCTCCATTTATATTTGTGAATAATTTGTAATTTTTTTAGTCATTCATGCAATAGAGATTTCTTTCAATTGTATACATGTATGTATGTATATTATTTGATGGAATAAGACCAAATGACGTCAACATATAAGTACACTAAATTCTAATATATATGTCTCTTGTTTCCTTATTTAAATACAATAAATAAGCATAGATGGGTTGTTTGAAAATTAGAAGAGATAATACAACCATTAATGGAGACAAAAATCAAATCTAAATAAACAATAAAAATGAAAGATCATTAAATACATTATTAATCTGTCTACTATGTCTCTCTCTCACCTCTCTCTAAACTTAGTTGACCTTTCGGATGCCCTTGCTGTTTTGATCAAGAAATAATGATACAAATATCCAAGTAATCTCTGTGTTTGTGTCTCATTACAAATTGATATATAGAGGGGTGAAACCTACATAGGATCTAGAAAAATAAGTACAAATGGTGTATGTGTCGATGGAAAGGGAGATTAGAGGAAAAGAAAGAAAGATAGTGTGAAAAGAGAAAAAGTGTAAGGAGAACAGTAATCATCTCATTGCCTGGGAGCTTCAAGATGGTAGCACTTAATTTTCCTCCAACTTATCTATTATGCTAATATTGTGAACATTATTATTTTGTATTTTTCTACCTTTCTAAAAATTTCATTCACTTCCACTTTCATTATGATGTCATATCTCTTTAAGGAAAAAATTAGTCTTATTCCCTATATCTAAAGGCACCATTCACTTTTGTATATCAATTGTGGAGATCACATTACACATTTTCTTATATTAGTCTTCAACAACTGATTTTTTCTTCTTCTTGCACATGTATTTAGCAATGTCGAATTTCATGTCAATGACTCAATAAGCTTAGCTAATTCTATGAGTTCAACTCATGGGAGTAACTGATTCTAATCACAAATAATGTGATAATGTAAAAAATGCAATCTTGCACTGAAAAAGCGTACTTACATAATTTTGATAAACAAATATAGTTATTAAGTGTGTTATAAGGAAATCTTGTAGTTACAAATCTTCTTATTTGTTAAAATAAAATAATATACTCTAGTATCATATTTGGTAGTTGCTTCATATAGGGTTTATTCTAAAAAATTGTGTACAAGCACATAATATTATGTCATATGATATAACACATGATATGTTCTTTCAACATAAAATTGAAAAGTCCTAAAAAACTTACAACAAGTTTTCTTAAACAAGCATGAGAAAAAACATTCCATTTTGATGCTAATTTATGTCACTTTTAGTTTTTTATTAAATGATATTGAACTCAATAAACATTATGAAATTCTTATTTGGTGAAATAATAATAACATTTATTGATACATCCATATTGTGAGACACAATGTGCATGTATAGTTTTGATGAAGCACCACATAATACCGTCTAATTTGTTTGAAAAGAATATTTGAATGAAACATTGCACGTAATATACTTAGTTGCTTGATATCACATGATAACAAATGTGTAGCTATTTTTATCGGTTCATAAAAGATAAATGGAACAATTATAGCTCTATAGCATATAATTTTATTTCTTCTACCAATTAATTGTCAATTCTTATTTATATTTGTAACAAAACATAATTCTTGCATTAATTTGTAATCAAGTTACCTATGCCCTCCTGAAAATGTAGGGAATATCTATGTTTCTTAAAAATAAAATACTTTAAGGAAGAAGAATCATCAATATGAAATATCATTCTAATTCTATCAAAAATGTAAAATATGGTATACATGTTTTATATTTTTAGGTATAATTGTAAATCTCTATTACTTGATACAAAATCTGAAATTGTTTTTAATATGATGAGTTGCATAAAGTTTCTTTGGATAGAATCCTATATATGATCTTACTATACTTGATATGTTTTCATTTCTTCTTCACAAATTGTTTAATTATTCTTGTAGTTCAAATAGTATTACAAACATGATTTGAAGTATTAACATGTCATGGAGAACAACTTACTTACCCTTATTTTTTAACATATGTGTTGCGCTTCTTCAAATCCTCCTAGAACCAACCATGTATTAGTCTTTTTCACTTCTTTATCCATTTTTAATAAATTATTACTAGATGTTAGTCCACATGAACCAAATTTTGAGAGTCGATGGTTGCAAAAGGGTTGTTGGTTGAGCATTGATGTGCCATGAATAGGCACTCATGTTGGGCTTAGGCGGTTGGACAACTGATGGTTTGTCTGGTTGCTTGTAGCTGATAAGTGACCTTGGTTAGGGAACCAATGGTCTGTGCTTTGTCCCTTGTCCTAATGTCATGGGTGAGTGCCATTAGTTATGGAACTGAAGGGGATACTGCCTCAAGGTAGAACCATCATTTGTCAAATTACCTGCATGGAGTAGAGTAGTTACCTTTTTAATCTAGGTGTAAATGGTAAATTCAAGTAAAATGAGAGAGAGTGAAGGTGACTTGCACACATAAGGGAAAATAAAGGATAAAATAAGGCATGATATATCCACAAAATTGGATGTTATTAGTGTGTTACTTGGGATTTATTCTAGGGAGTTCCTACTAGGAGGAAAACAACAATTAGGATAAGGGCCAAGAGGCTAATGTCAGTAATCCCAATAGACACAACTAAGAGGTAATATGGGTGCAACATCCCTATCAGGATCTAGTGCATAGGGGATTGCATCAAAGTTGCATCAATAGAGGAAAATAAAATGCAAATGTGACTGGTCAGGCTTATGTAATAAATTATCAATATGAATTAGTGGCTAGGTGAGTCATGATTGATCAGATGCAATTATATAGTGATGTAATTACTCATGTTTCTATTTTCATTGATCTAGGTTCCACTCACCATTTTGTGATTAAGGTCGTGATATTCAAGAATCATTTGTTAGTGATTCCTTCACCTTATGTGTTTTCTAAATGCCTATAGTAAAATCAATATATCTAAATATGTTTTAAGTGTGTTGTACCTAATGGAACTACATAACATTAAAGTGAATCTTCTTCCACTTGTAATGCATGTATATGATTTAATCTGAGAATCAACTTCATAGAGTAGCATAAAGTAATGTTGGATAGCTTTTCCAAATAAGTAGAGTTCCATGACGACGATAGAACATGGAATTATGTGGGGGATATAAAATTTCTACCTGCATGTATGATTTCTATGATGATAGTAGAGAAAATGTTGACAAAAGGATGACAGAGTACTTTGCACATACAATTGATACATGTGTAAAGATTCCCATGTTTGATAGATTTTGTTGTAGTTCAATAGTTCTCTGATATGTTTCTCAAAGGGTTTCCATGGTTGCTGCCACATAGGGAGGCTGATTTTGGCGTCATCCTTGAACCTATTACTTTTCCAATATCCTTGACACCTTATTGCATGGCACCGGTTGAGTTTATAGGGCTAAATATGCAGTTGTAGGAGATTCTAGATAAAGTCTTTATACATTCAAGTAATTCTCCAAGAGAAGTGTCAATACTATTTGTGAAAAAGAAGGATGGTATAATGAGATTTTTCATTGGTTATAGACAAACTGATAATGTTACAATCAAGAATAGGCATCCCTTATCTAGGATTGGTGGTCTGTATGACCTAATTCAAAGGAGCTAGAGCCTTTTTGTAAGATATATATGACGTCAGTATATTATCCATTTAGGGCTAAAACTGAGGATGTTCCAAGGACCATTTTTCGTTTAAGATGTGGACATTATGAGTTCTTGGTTATCTCATTTTTACTAAGAATTTCTCCTACAACATCTATGGATTTCATGAATAGTGTTTAGACATTCCTAGAACTCTTTGTGGTCTTATTTATGGATGATATCTTCATATATTGTGTAGATGTTGAACAACATGAACATAATCTATGTATATCATTTCAGTTATTATGAGTCACTATTTATATGCTAAGCTCAATCAATGTGAGGTTTGGGTTTCAAAAGTTTCTTTTCTAGGACATGTTATATCTAGATATAAATCTAGAAGATCCCAATAAATTAGAAATAATGTTACAATGGGAACATTGCAAGATAGTGATAAGAGTCTCATAACTTCCTTGGGTTGGTAGGATATTATAGACATTTCACAAGACTTCAATTTTATATAAATGATGTTAATAAGGTTAACATGGAAAGCTACTCCATTTATATTAACAGAGCAATGGGATAATATATGTTAGATGTTGAAGGAAAAATTCACCACAACATGAGTTTTATCGTTGCTTGAGAAGTGTATAGAATTTGTGGTATACTATGATGCTTTAAGGGAAGGATTGGGGTGTGTGCTTATAAAGGAAGGTAAGGTAATAGCCTATGATTCTAAGTAATTGAAGAAGGATGATGATAATTACCTGACACACGACTAAAGAGTTGGTTGCAGTTGTTTTAGCCCTTAAGACATGGTGACATTATTTCTATGCAGTGGCGGTGGGAGGGCGGCAATCCGGGCAAGTGCCCCCCCTCAACTTTGTAAAAAACACATTAAATACAATATGCAATAGACAATTAATTCCCAAATGAGATATAAGATCTAATTTCTCAAACCAAACAGACATAGATGTTTGGTGTCCCATCTTCCACTTCGCGACTCTCTGCTAAATGCCTAACCTAGCGTGTATATTGTGTTGGGTGATGCAACACTACAATTGCTTAGTATCATCGGAGTGCGGAAGAGGATCCTCAGTCTTCTTTGATCTCGTCAATGCAGAGTGTGCACATTATGTTTCCGTTTGTTAGGAGTTATCCAATTCTTTGTTCGTTGTTGTTCTCTGTGTTCCTTCTATTTGTCTTTCAATTAAGAAATCATTTCTCTACTCTTCATTGCAGTCAACATTCATCATGTGGGCATCACTCGTCTTTCATTTGAAATCAATATACACATCGCTTGTCTATCATTTGAAATTAGTCTACAGTGTTCGTCATTGCAGTCATTATTCCTTATTAAAAATATATTATCTTTTATTAAAGTTTAGTTATATAAATTATTAGCTGTTGTATACGAATTTGTTCCATATATCAAGAATAACATGTCATTCTAGGTAAAGACATCATGTCCATCCACAATATATTGTAAAAAGTTATTTACCTTTTAGTTGTTTTGTAGTAGGTGGACTAATAACTTCTTCTTTGTTCAACCCTTTATTCTGTTGGCTATTTTTTTTTGTTAAGTACAATTTTTCTTTGAACACATTAGAGTGAGGTTTCTTATTAGTTAGCACTATAATTTTTTTCTCATATCACAAATAAATAAGCATCAACATCAATTATGTAATGCTTTTTCATCACAACTATGACAAGAACATCACTTACAATCGAGACTACTTGAATACTTGGTAAGTATTTTTTTAATCATTTAGACAAGTGTTTTATGTTGCTTATATTAGAAAATTTTTATTCATACATATTTTGTTCATCATGATAGAGACATTATAAACAAATACTAAGACAAGAGTCTACATCTTGTTTGTTACTAGAATCAATTTTTGAAGTGATGAACAACAAAATATATATGTTAATATTTGTGGTAGTGATTTTATTATTTTTTTCCTAAAAAAGAAGTAGAATTGAACATAGCTTTGAAGAAATTTTATAAGAACATGACATGTCTACTAGAGAATCATGTTTTTTTTTAAATTGATACCAACATTTTGTAGTGTTGAAGCAAAAGAAATTGTGTCCCCCCTTCTTAAGTTGGCTGGCTCTGCTACTGTCTCTATGGAGTGACATGCCAAGGGTTTATAGATTGTACGAGCTGAAAAATATTACTACTCAGAAGGATGTTGAACTTTAGACAATATATGTGGATTCAACTAAGTAGAGACTATGATTGTACAATTGGTTATCACCATGATAAGGCCAATGTGTTAGCAAATGCATTGAGCCATAAGTCAACTTTGTCATCTACATATGAAGTGTATCATCTAACAAGTAGAAGGATAGATATGTTGTTAAAACTGAGAGAGATAAATACTCAATTGAGTATAGAATATGTGGGAGTGCTTTTAGCATAGTTACAAGTTCAAACATTTTTGAGTCAATAAGTTTCATAGAAGTAAGGTGTAGACCTAGAGATTCAGAAGATGATACATGAAATGTTGGAATCTAAGAGAGAATGGTTTCACTTCTTAGATGACAACCTCAAACATTTTTTAGAAATATTATGTGTTCCAAATAAGGAAAATTTAAGGAAGATAGTACTAGAAGAAATGAACAACACCTCTATGTATTATATGCACTCAGGTAGTATTAGTATGCACTACAATATGAAGGAGTGATATTGGTGTTGGGCATAAAAAAGATGCATCTCAGTTTGTGGAACGATGTAGTGTGTGTCAACTTCTTAAGGCAGAACACCAAAAACTAGTAGGGATGTTACAACCTTCACCAATTCTAGAATCAAAATGGGATTACATAAAAATGGTTTTTATGTTGGACTTCCACGTACAACTAGCTGGTTTGACTCTATATGGATTTTGGTTGAAAAATTTAGAAAGTCTGTTCATTTTCTTCTTGTAAAGGCTACTCATGTAGTTGACTAATTGGCATAGATTTAAATAGATGCAGTGGTAAGATTTCATGGAGTTCCACTGACAATAGTGTCAGATCGTGGATTGTAGTGTACTTAAAGATTATGGGATAAGTTACATGTTTCTACTGGAACCAAGCTTAACTTTAGTACTATATTATCATTCCCAAGTTGGTAAACAATAAAAAAGACAATTCTGACACAACAAGACATGCTCAGGGAATGCATTTTATAGTTTCTAGGAAACTGGGATGTACATGAATTGTAGGTCATCAATATGTTGGTATGAGGTCGGTAAGAAATGTTTTTGGGTCTTGAGTCCAAAAGACTACACAAAAGATTGAGGTAATTAGGAAAAAGATAAAGGCCAGACTTGAGAGACAAAAGATCTATACTGAGACGAGGTGTCCGTCCCTGAAGTTTAAGGTAGGTGACAAATTCTTTTTAAAGGATTTTTTTATGGAATGGAGTGTTCATATTTGGAATGATGGGCAAGTCGAACCCTAGTTATGTTGGTCCTTATTGTGTTATATAGAAGATTGGAAATGTTGCCTACATGTTTAGTTCCTCCATAGTTGCAATAATTGGTGTATCCCATTTATATATCTATGTTGAGGAAATGTCATCAAAGATGACTCAGATACAATATATAGAAGAGTCACAATTGGTACATGATGTCACCTAATAGGATGGACCAATGTAAATTATGGATAGGAAAGTCCATACAATCATGAACCATGAAATACCTAAGGTTAAAGTGATATTGAGACATCACAATGTTGAATAGGCAATGTGGAAACTTGAGAAAAAGATGAGAATAACTCCTTTGAAGTTGCTCTATGTTTCAAGGATGAAACTTCTTAACGAAGGGAGGATTCATAACTACCAAACTCAATTTATATCTAACCCTTAGCTTAGCCATCGTGCTTGGTTCAACATATCCTCATCTATGTTAATCCAAAATTTGTAATGTGATGATTGAGTCATGTGCTAATGATTAACTCTAGTTGTGTGATTAAGAAGATGTAAGTGCCCTATGAAATAAAAAAAATAAACTCAGAGATGAATAAATGGAAGCATATGATGTGAATAATAAATCCTAGTTTTTTCATGTCAAGAAAATGGTTTAGTTAGTTGTTTTCCTGAGTGGATATGTATTCACCTTGAAGTTAATTTCCAATGGATGAAAAAGGAATATGCACACATATGTTAGAAAGATTTTAAAAAATTAATGTATTAACTATATAATTAATAAAAAAATTTAGCTCTTTCTATAAAGTAGAGATTAACTATTATTGGTCTGACTCTCTAGTATAAGCAAAATGGAAGATAACTTGACATTGACATTACAAGTTAGCCACCGAGATTCTTAAAAGAAACACTAGAAACTAAGTACACTTTGCAATTAAATGAACTACACTATTTATAGTAATTTGGATTTGTTGGATATTGGATGTGGCATTTATGCTCCCGATTTTCAATGTTATTTGTGAGTGAGGTTTGAATCTTTTTGATATTGGAATGTTCCTTCCATAAATTTAACTGCCTAATTTTAGTATAAAGGATAAAGAGATTTTTCCATTTGTGTTCCTTGTAGATCTCCTTGGCTTTAATAACGACTTGTATTTTATTTTATGGGGAGGAAGTAGGTTTATTAGGTAAACCAAAGATCATCTTGTAGGCTCTATGGGCCTCAACCATGTGGATCCTAATGCATGTAATCCTTGAATGAATATGATAAGTAAAGACTACCAGGTATGATGAACTGGAGTCATGGTTGAGACATTAGTATGATATAGGGTTCCCTCAAAGCGAGAGGTGCAAAGGAAGAAACAAGATTTTAATATTTCACATTCCCAAGAGCATATCCTATCAATAAAGATATAATGGGGAGGAATGGATGTTAGTTATAACTTCTCATGGAGTAGATTCAATGATTGTATGCATAAGAACAGATGTGGAATAAGAGGTCTACGATGTTCAACATAGTCATGAAAGTGTCTACATCTCTAATCGTCTCAGTGAATGATCATGAGCTCCATGCATCTCTCCAAGAACCAATGGGGAAGGAGAAACCTTTCTATTGGCAACATGTTAGCATTGTACAATTTCTCTCTCCTTATGGGTAATGATGGCTAGCCCAAATGTGTCACAAAAGTATAACAAAAATTCTAATTGTAATGCTCCTTTATATTGGAGAGGTAGTGAAGCAAGATTTGTAATAAATTGTTTAAAATGAAAAGATAGTACCTACCTTTTAGCGTCCTGCTCATGCATGAATTGTCAAACGAATGACTTAGTCTAGTCGATCCGTTGGCCTAGGTGGGATTCTTTATAGAAGCCCTCCTGGGACATCCAATTGAGAAAATGGTCACTCTAGTCAATCAACTAGACTGGATAAGAACTTATTGTATCCAATTAGCTGATCCATTAACTCAGTCTAGTCAGGTGAGTGGACTAGCTAGTTGACTAATTGGCTAGTCTTATCTAGTTGGTCTATTGGCCCAACCATTTGACTGATTCGTTAGATATCGGCATGGTCAATAAACTAGACATTCCATTCAATTGATTGGTCTGTCTACTCAGGAGACTCGACTTCCTAGTTGATTGATTGGGCTTCCAGTAAGTCCACCAATTATTCAATTGATTATCTAAACATTTTAGTAACTAATTAATCATGTGTTTTATATTATACTCCACTTCCCTATGCATCCTGTGTGTGACCCCTATAGGCTTCAAATTATGTTGGTAGTGATATTGTAATGATATTATGATCACAAAAATTAATGGTATCTAGAAAGACTTCATTGCCACCCAAGTAATTGAAGAAGTTAGAGAACAACTTCAACCTACTATCCTGACTAGTGTTACAATGATCATATAATCCCTTTGTCTCTGGTATCCGAATTGAATCTGAGGCATAGAAACATCATCCTATTAAATTTCAATCTTTGTTTCTTGATCTATAGTAGATTATTTGACACGCATATGAGCTCAATATCATATATTGACTCACATGATCATGGCCATGCATTTTATAGTCTCACTCATCAAGTGGTTGCAATATCACTTCAATAGGAGAGTCAAATTCCATCTACATCACTCACAATATTCCACATGTTTCACAGCACACCCAAGCACTCCCTATATGATGATCCTTATTCAAGGTTACCTTGAGTAGTGTTAAAGTACATCAAACAATATGTGGTGCTAAAAGAGACTTTAGGTCTAAGGAACACAATCACTACAGCCACATGAGATATAATTATGACTGCAATTTATGGCTTCCATATATCATACTCAAGGTGGGTATGTCTCGTAAACTTGTTCAGGACAAGTACCTATGTGTTTGACTTGATATCCAATATCATGAGTAATGAGATGTAGTCATTAGTCAACACATCAAACTAGTCTTAGTGTATTACTTTTGTCCTAATTTTCACAATAATATTCTACTAGGGACCTATAAAACAATGGATACTCTTAGCATATAGATAATCTCATGTTTAGGTCCTCAACTTGAGGCCACATGCCATTGAATAATTCATTCTTAGGATGTTATTATATTTGTTCATTATCTATAACATATCGAAACCAAGCAGCTTAACCCTAGAAATCCCGATCCCTTAGATTTGTTGCCTATATGCTTAGGGCTATAGTTTTGGCTAAACAAGGATACATATAAACCATGATGACACTAGTTTGCATTTTTTTAATCGCAATTGAGGTCAATCTTATTCATCCCGCACCTGATGCAGGCTAAAGTTGTCATCATCAGATATTACATCAGATCATCCTCACCAACAAGCCCAAAAACAAAGAAAATCCTCAACTTATCATCATATTCAATCTCAACATCTAGACCTCTCAAAATGAGAAAACCTCTAAACAACCTCCTCAAAAAACCCATCCTCCTCTCTACCTGGCTCCAAAGATGGCAGAACAGCTATCCTGATCATCATCAAACTCAAACCCATCCACAAAGGTATCATCATCAGATCTGTAGGATGGCAAAGCCGATCTCCAGCCATCAAACCCAAGCTGAGTACTTAGGGCACCATCATCAAGTCAAAACTGGAAGAAGTCCTTCAGGTGTCTTTGGGATAGACGTTTGCTGGCTCTGTTCGAATCACAGACTCGTCGAGTACCCTGTTCAGCCCTGGCATCCACCTCTCCACTAGGCTTTGCCGTGTCGTGGTCTACCGTAGAAGAAACAACATCCTATGACTCATCTACCTTATGTAAGCCCTTCACGGAAAGCTGCCTATTATCACAGGTGCGAGCCAGGTGTCCTGGGGCCTTGCAGCGGAAGCATACCATCGGGAACGAGCGTTGGATCCTCCAATGCCCACGCTATAAGCATCGTAAGCACCTACTCCTACCCCTATAAGCACGGGGGTCACGCCGCCTCCCCTCCTTCCTCGCCGTGCAATCACACACCAAATGCTTCGGGGACCTGCAGAGGAAACACACCCACAGGGAAGAGCATTGATGCTTCCAATGCCCTCACTGTAGGCAGTGCAAGCAAGTGTCCCTCAGGACATGGAAGCCCCGCCGTCCATGTTTGGAAGACACCACCTCAACAGATTGGAGACACAACGCACGTTGGTCTCCTGTAGCACGCCACGCCCCAATCCCATCTGACGCAGCCTTCGGGATGGTGGTCTGCAGGGGGACACAGAGAGTCCCAACCCAGAAGGAACCGCCGAGAAGGCTGCAATCACCCCTGTCACCTGGCATCTCGCAACCAACCATTGATTCAGCAGGACTCATACCAGGTGTTTGAGGCATAACCTCGAGCACCTCACTGACATCAGCCATCACCGGAAAGACCGTGGCATACCTCGCACTACTGCTCCCTTGACCTGCAACAGAAGAGGATGGGGAGGGCGGGGAAATGCCAGCTGGAACCTCACTCCACCTGACAGACCCTCCATGACCAGTGGCGAAGCCAGCATTTTTTGTTTGGGGGGGCACCACACAATTAAACTCACACAGACTACTAGTTTGAAATTTCAGTTATGTAGACCAATAGATTGATTATTGTGCCTATACTAATGAATGTAGACTCCATACTTTTGAAAAAAAATATAGTGACATGAAATTTGTATAAAAAGAACATCAATTGAATAATAATGGTGTTCATAAATAACTATTAAATGTAAAGTCAATATGTTGTTCCTACAGTTGTCCACGACGGCTAGACATGGACTGGAATCGTTTTATAATAGTATCATTGTCAATCGTAGAAAAAATATCCTTTTCAATGTAAGGAAGAAGACAATCATTAAGCCAATTGTCCTCCATCTTGTTCCGTAGTCGACTCTTGATAATCTTTATGGAAGAGAAAACTCTTTCTACTGTAGCAGTTGCAACTGGTAGAAGTAGTACTAATTTTAAAAGTTTGAATACAAGTGGAAAGTCTTTATCTTTCTTCAGCTCGACAAGTTTTTGAGTGAGCTTGTCAATTCCTGTTAGTTTTGAGAAGTCACCACAAGACCTCATATCCAAAACATAAGTGTCAAGTTGCATGTCAAGCACTGCAATATCTACTTCAGAAAAATCAGCAGGATAAAATTCTGCAAGATGTAGTAGCTTTGTCTTGTTAAAATTGACAAAATCATCACTTGGATCAAGACAAGAAACACATAAAAGTAACTCTGTGGCAGTCTCATTAAAACGATCATCCAAATTTAGTATCCAATCAATAATGGTATTGAAGACCTCAAACCGGTAATGATGCAAATTGGTAATCTTTTCTAATCTTCTTCTTGATCTTCCCGATGGAAAGAAATCTTCAAGCATATTTGGAACGGTTATCTCATGTTTGCTGCAAAAGGTAACCACGGTATGAATGAATATCTCCCAGTTGCCATCTTCAGTTCTCAAACTGAGCAATTGTTGTTTAGATAACTTGACTAATGTTATTGCATTCATAATATTTTGGTCCTTCCTTTGCAGTGCTTGAGATAGTTCATGAGTCTTTCCCAAAACAAGTTTCATTAGATGTAAAAGAAAGGCAAACTCAAATGTCTGAATTTGAACACAAAAGATATTTTCAAGTCCTCTTTGTTTTGCATCTTTTCCGTCTTCAACAATAATATCCAGAACACCAACAATTGACGGAAATAGTCGGATGAAATTCAGTAAAGACGCATAATGAGAACTCCATCGTGTATCAGTTGCTCGTTTAATACCAAGTTCTTGATTCAAACCTTTACCTGTTTTTAATTCTCCACAACTTAATTATGCACCCACTCTTTCCACTTCTTTTACTCTAAGAGCATCACGGCGCTTACATGAACCACCAACTATATTCATGATATTTGAAATAGATTCAAACAATGAAGCAATAAGTGGATGACCTTCTTCAGTAGCAACAAGAGCTAACTGAAGTTGATGAGAAAAACAATGTATATAAAATGCACTTGTGTTTTCCCTCAAAATAAGACTTTTTAGTCCATTAAACTCTCCTTTCATGTTGCTTGCACCATCATAACCTTGTCCTCGCAGTTGTGAAATACTAAGATTAGTTGCAAAGAAGAATGAGTCAATTGCTGACTTGAGCGAAGACGAAGATGTATCAGTAATGTGCACAATCCCAACAAAACACTCTATTATATCTCCTCTAGAGTTCACATACCTTAAAACTATAGCCATTTGTTCTTTTGTAGATGCATCTCGTGCTTCATCAATCAGAATAGTGAACTGATCTTTTCCAATTTCTTCTACAATGTGGTCTCTTATTTCAAGAGAAATGACATTGCAGAGATCTTTTTGGATATCTGGAGAAGTTAATTTTAAATTTCCAGGAGCATTAGACAAAACCACTTTATTGATATGGTCATTGTGAGAAGCAAGAAATTATAGCAGTTCAAGAAAATTTCCCTTGTTGAATGAATCCACACCTTCATTGTGGCCACGAAAAGCTAATCCTTGATTTAAAAGATATCAAACACAATCAATCGATGCATGTAAGCGTGTACGATATTCTTTTTTTACTTCATCTTCTTGTTTAGATAAAGCAACATCAATATTTTGATCTTGTTTTATTAGGCCTTCACACATTATCTGTGAGCTATTATGCGTACTAGAAGCACTACCGATATGCTTTTCAAATCCCTTTTTATCCTTCCAATTTGTGTATCCTCGACTTACAAAGGCAGGATCATGACCAGTTTGTGGAAAAAGATAACAATAGAGACAAAATGCAGCATTTTTAGCTATGCTATATTCCAACCAACTAGGATACTCATCAAACCAAGATGGATTAAATCGACGAAATTTCTTTCCAAATTGAGTGAAGGGAAATTTGTGACCTTTGGGTTGACAAGGACGATGTTGCAAATAAGCTCTACGAACAGTGTCACGAGCATTGACATTGTAGCTTAAAATATTGGGCCTCAATCCCAGATCAAAAATTATTTCCTTCCCGTTGAATTCTAACTGTTGACTCATTGGAGAACATGACATAAGTATTTCGTGACTCTTGTTATAATTGTTGTCTCGTTGTGGTTCGTCTGGTTTATCTGGTTCTTTTCTCTTAAGAAATCTCTTCATGATATAAGTGCCTGAAATATTAATTATATTTTAAGATTCTACTTGATACACTAATTATCATAAACAGAAGTTAAATTTTAATAAACAAGTTCAATTTGACAAGAATATATCATTGAAGAAGATACACATGTTACATGTAAGTACCTGGTAGATAGTTGTCAATTTTTTGTTGACTTGAACTTATTTAGAGAATTCATACGTGTGTATGATTCCTTGAGAAAGTTCACCTCTTCCGAACAAAAAGAAAAGAGGGCCACCGTGTCGTATCAAGAAAGTTTACTTCTTCGACCAAGTCCCAGTAGACAAGAAAACAAATCTATTATCAACAACTGTCATAAACTAGTATCTAATGAAAAGGATGTCAACCTAAATACCTATTGGAAGCCATCACAAAATCAATTATTCACCATGAACGAATTGTAAACCAATAGCAAGAGCCAAAGATCCAAAGTGGATGATGATGAGTAATGAATAGAAAAGCGTGGACGGTGGATCTGAGAAGCCGAATCAGTTGTAAGGAGCACAGAATACGCAGATGATGAACATAAGTAATGCATCGACAACTTGCTCAATGATCATACACGACATAAACAAACTGCTGACTTTTTTCCGCAGAGAAGTAGGAAGGACAAGGAGACGGAATACAGAGAGTTTATAAAAAGCCTGCTCTTCGTTTTAATATGCCCGATGACCGATGTTGTTCGATTACGATGGACCGTGAGAGGAAGAGAACAAAGGAGACCGGTCACGGAGATATTTATAATAGAACGTGGTCAGTGTTCCGTAACTTCCATTGATCTTTCGGCAGCGGTATTTGGAAATAAAATAAAGAAACCAATTTGACTGGAATGGGGTCGGGCACCTTCCTAATTCTAACTGGAATCTGCGTTTGATTTCTTCATTTGACTGGGAAAGGGTCGGGCACGTGCCCTCCCGTGCCCAGCAGTGGCTCCGCCACTGTCCATGACCGCCTTGGTCATCTGGAACCTCTGCACCCTGGTCCTCTGAAGCTCCATCCTTGATCAGGCCTTGAGATCTACTCCACCCCACCGGTCCAGCCTGACTGCAGCCATCTGCAGACACCCCTGCATCCAGGTCATCAAGGGGATGTGTCCCCGTCACCCCGCCTTGGTTGGTCTTCTAAGTGAGGAACCGCTCTAGAAAATCCGAGATAGATGGCGAACTGCAGTGAGGTAGAAACAAAAAGTTATGGAGAAGGGGGGCCATATCCCCAAGGGGATTCTTCTCCCCGCGTCGTGGACGCCTCGCGAGATGAAGGCCAGGTTGTTGTTGCGGGCCACTGTCTTCTTCCTCCATTCATTCGTGAGCAGGTCCTACGTCACCGTACATGGGCCTACAACCGTGATTCACCCTCAAGAGTGGAGCCGTCTAGGAGGATCGCCCGGTCCCGGAGCCCTGAAGAGGCCTACTAGCCGCCGCCTACTAGAGATCCCCTCGCCCACCACCTTCGATCAAGCTAGTCTCCGCCCAATCTGACTTGGAAATCCGTCGGTGTCGTCCTTCGCTCAACTGCCCTCCACGGGCAAGTCGATCGCGGGCCTCCGCAACCTCCTCATAGGTGCATGGCTCCGGGGGAGGCCCCCTCTCCAGCTGCCGCCCCTAGGGCATAGCGGGCCACCACTAGTTTGCATCTTAATGAACATTAAATACACATACTAGCTAAATAGAGGTAATTCATGCTTAATATATGAAGTAGAATGAGAATTGTGGCTTTAATATAAAAGGATAAGAATAACATGATATGTTATAAGTTAATGTTGGGATTAACGAACCTAAAGAGTAATTCATAAAAATAACATAATTCATGTACAATAATATAAGGTCAATCTTTTGATAACAATATGAAGTTAATATGACTCTAATTTATTATTATTTATGAAAGACATATATATGATATATATGAGGATAAATAGCCTAAACTCCATGAACCTAATTTAATATGCATAGATGCCTTAATTCCATTAAGGAGAGAAGAAATAAGATCAACTCCAAAATATTAGATAATAAAATGAATGACTCTAAAAGTGGGAAGTAATTCAAATTCAGACCCCATAGATATTAGTTAGTGTAGTCTCCAAATTTCACTTCAATTGAATAATACTAGTTGCCATAAATATATTATAAAGGAAATTTACAATATAATGTTACAAGGAGTCAAATTAATTAAATGACTTATTAAACATTTCTAAAAGTGGAAAATAAGTTCATATTCAGATTCAACATGTCTTAATTAGCCTTTATGCCAAATTTACTATTAAATGAACTTTTTATAGTCCCTCAACTAAGATAGGAAAGAAAATACACATAAAAATGCTTACAACTTTAATTATTTAATCAACACAACCAATTTCCTAATTTTTTTTTATCTCTATCATGCACCTTTTCTTTTCCTTTTTCTATGTGGGTTTACTGATCCAACATGTCACTCTCTCTCTATGTAGCTTTCTCATTGTACCAGGACTCGTCCAAGAGCCTTGAATTTCTCTCCCTCACCCAACTTTCCTTTTCTTTCGGTGCTACCGTAGTACCAATTTTCACATTGTTATCTCTATCTCCTCCATGCCTTTCTCTGTATTTTATCTTCCATTAGATTCATGTCCCGATCATGCATCATTTTGCTGATGTTTCTAGGGTTTCATGGTCCATGCCTCCTCGACGCATCCCAGCTCTATTTCTTCCCCTAATTCTATAATCTCCTTATTCCCCTTTCATCCTAAGTCATTTCTCCTATATACAACCATTGGAAACCAAACCTTGATCCTTCAAGAACTCAACACACATGTTTCCTTGACCCCTTTCTTTCCCGAGCACCTCTTCCTTACTCTGCTTGTGTCATCGCGCCTCCCAGACTCGTTGGTGTGATACTAACCTAGGAAGTAGCTCGGGTGCACCTAGAACTCTTCACAACACCCCGATAAAGGTATCTTAGCCTCCAATCCTCTCTTCTAGATATCTATAGGTTTTCCCTTAATTTTCCCTATTTTGTTGTGTTTATATGATGTTTGCGTCTTGCAACACCTTTTCTTGAGATTTCAATGCTGATGGTTTCCTCAAATCTCCAACGTTCATGGACATGTGGTTTTGGGTAGTCATTACCAGCTTTTTGGGTTTTCCATGCTTGTTTGGAGTCTTCCTTCATGGAGGAGGTCAGGTTTCCTGATCTGACCTCCTCAAAACCTACTTAAGGGTTCTCTGAGTTTGAGAGGATGCAACAAACTTAGCTCTGAGGTTTTCATCATCAAATACACTGTGCATGATCGGGTTGGAAGGGGTGGTTGTGCCAACTTCTCTATAGGATTTTTCAAAATAATCTAGGGACTATAATCACAGTTTTTCCCTTAGGGATGAGATATATATGTCATGTTGTTGAGAGTGTTTTAGTCTTTTTTCCCAATTTTTTTTCATAGACCGTGTGTGAATTGGATTGGTGTTTAAACTATATGCCATGTCATGCGGCAATGTTTTGGTGTGAGATGTGAGGGTAGTAGATTTTTTTTATCTTGACTATAATTTTACTATTTCTATAAATTCAGATTACTTATATAATGAACAACTAATTGCATGATTGTCAAAATATCATAATTAAATATACGTTTGAATCATAAAAATAAACCGTACTGATTGGTATAATTTTCATAACCCAATTTCACTTTAACAAAGAGCTGATAATTTCATTGTTTATATAATTCATATTAGTGTATGATTAATATATTCATTGTAATAATAGGTGATGAATAGCCTGTTGAGGTATAGGGTTTGGAACTTGACATTTGACACACATATTTGAGGTATGTTGCATTCCTCTATCAGTCATATTGAGAAATTACTCTTATTTCTCTCTCTTGGACCTCTATGAGGTGTTCATATATTGAAATTCCTCTTTAATGTCTTGATTGTCAACCTAATCGAGTAACTGAGGGTAGGTCACTAAACCTCTAATGCAAAGCCACATCTTCCTACTCATTACTTCAAACTCAGAACTAGGGTTTTAGATTTCTATTATAACTAATTCTAGGGTTTCTTTACCAGAATTGATACGTTTCTTTATTGTGACTCAATTTTAGAAACCATCGATAAAATTCATAAAATTTTCTTTTGTCCATATAATAGTATAATGGAAAATATTTTTTGCAACGAAATCTACCAAAATAAAACAAAAGATGGATCCATTATCAATTATGAGAACCAAGTCACAAGGTATTCCATATTTGCATCTCATGAACCTACTACTTAAACATCCTCATCACTAACTTCATCCTAAGAAAATCTCATAACATTCACAAAGATATGCCAAAACTAACCTATCTATGGGCTTAAGGGTCCCCTCACATTAGTTTACTCATAAAGATTCTTATGTGTACATCTTGTGATTCTAAAACTTTCTTCCATCATCTCACATGCATTAAAGGTATATGTGAAATATCTCACTTAGAGGGTGACTATGTAAGGTAAGGGTCCTACTTAGGGATCTCTGATACCATCTTATAAGGAGTGGGACCTGAGAGGGAATCTGCTCCTTGCTCAATTTTAGAAATAAACCCATCCAACCCAAGTATGATATCAATGTATGCTGGAATAGGTGTTTTTTTTCATTTCTTAAAAGAATTGTATAGAAGACCATAGTATAGCAACAATAATAATGTACTAGATACATTCACTTTCACAAGTTTACATATTAATCTCCCACTTGGTGTTTACATGAAAGAAACAACTTTTTCACTAGGTATAGGGATGTCCAAACTATTTTCAAGTGTATCTTCGATGAGTAAGCTTCACTAATCCAAATACAGGTCATCATATCAAATCTTCTACATTTTTCACCTAAGGGGTTGGAAGTATATCTCACAAAAGAAGATAAGTGTATGTTAACAACATAAAAATGCTATTATGAGCATATAAATTTAGTTTTTTTGTCCCTAAAAACTCATTAGATGCTTATAATATTGCTAGGTTAGAAACACAAGGACCTAAGATTCAAACCTAGGTTGATGATATCATCTAGTTGTGCAACCCTAGTTTCTCTCTCCAGGGCGGATCCATTCCATCTCTAAAACAGGGTAACCCGGCCGCTGCCATGTCGACTGAGATATAGGCGGGCAACCCCTCTTCTTCTGCCCCCATTTACACCAACACCACCACTGCCTCCACTGTCCTTCCTCTACCCCCACCTCTACCTCCACGGCTGTAACGACCCTGCCTCCCGGTAACCCCCAATTAAGGGAGACCCGAAGGTCAGAGCCATTATTCAATTAACATGATCAAAGGTTCGACAAATAATCAATAATAATTATGAAATTCTACTAACTAACTGGAATTTGGTATAAAATGAAAACTTTACTTACCTTTGAAAACTTTGGAAATCTATCTATCCAGAGCTTGAAATATTCTACCTAATCCTCCTTGCACTTTATTTCTTATTTCCACAATGTGTCACTTTACTGTTTGTTCTTTCAATTGTTGTTCCTAAAACACCGACAAACAAAATGTCGGTCAGTATATCGAAATATACTGGTATGTGGGAACAACAAAAATCTTGCAAATATGGCTAACAATCTAATTATCACAATCAAGTTAATTAACCAGTCAATTTACATTTTCCAGTATGACATTCTCCACCGCTTTTGCCCTAACCCTGGCATACCCACCTTAGGGTTTCCTTTGCTAATGACTTAAGGCCACCTTCTTAATCCCGAGCTTGGTTCCTGGGGTCACCACTCATGGTGCCCTCTAGTCATGCAATATCATAGGCTACCTTCTCATTCCCGAGCTTGGTGCCTGGGGTCACCACTCAAGGTGTCCATTGGTCTACCCATCTGGGCCTGACCTTTGGCATCATCCATCAGGGTGGCATGTAGGTGCGAAAATCCATACTTCTATTATTAATGTGATAATCATAGTGACTTTATAGTTTGCAAGTATGAACATCCAAACTGGTAATTTGCATTCAATGCGATTAACCATCCGGAAAATCATCGGGAAACTAAGGCGGTTATTCATAATTAACCACATACCTGATCTGACAATTTGAACAGAAATATCCATGCAAATAAGAATCCAAGCAAGCAAGCATTTTCAACAAGATCCTGAAATAATTATACAATATCCTTTTATTACTCATGTCATTAAGATCTATTAAATCTAGCTCGCTTCCTAGGATTTCTAGTCCACTTTTAGGGTTTCCATTGTAATTAGGGTTTCCCTTCATTTTAAACCCTAATTGATCACAAACCCTAATTATTTCCACATCTAATCCTCAATTTCAGATTAAAGGCTTAATTAACCATTAATTAAGTTCATTAAGCCTCTTTTACATTAAAGCTATTATTTTTATCCCTTTAATCCATGACAAGAACATTATACACATTTATCATCAATTCAAAGTTCATTATAGTCTAATTCGCATATGAACTTGATTTACCATTAATCCCACCTTTTATTCATGAGAAAACCCTAATTACTACATTAGAGTATTTATCCACAAATTAGGAACTTTAATGCTCAAAATAGCATATTCCAACTTTAATCATGAAATTAATCAATTAAAGCCATTAATAGTCAAATTAATCAACATTAGGGTTTCAAGGCCCATTAAAGTATATTCATGCATATGAAACTCCAAATTAACTAATTATATGCAAAGTTCATCCTTTTTCTTCCTAATGTTCCTTTTTATCATTAACAGGCTAATATCCACTCTAATCAGCTATTAAACCCTTCTAATCACTTTAATCGTATCAAAATAGGGTTCTTTAAACATCATTACATCTAAAGCTAATTATTTTTCGAATTGCAGGAGCAATTAGCTTTTAAAAATATTTTTATTGGATTCCTCTCATTTTTCTGAGAAAAATCGATATATTGTTCTTATCAATCCAAGCTACCATTAGTTAGTTATGATTTTAATAAAATCACTTACTTCCAGCCAATGAGGAGCCGCCACGTCGTCCGTTTCTCATGTAATGCAATCGATTTGGAAAGATAACCGAGTTACCATTGTACCCCCACGTAAGTTGTATCTTCTTCATCCCGCGGAGGGGAAAAACCATCCAACGACCGTCATCTTCCTCCTCGGTTCAGCAACAACAGCGGCCGCCTAGGGCAGGCCTTGGCGCGGCTCTCCCGCCCAGGTCTGGGCTCGAACTCCATCGGGGATGTGTTCTTTGGCTCCGTCTTGCTTGGGCGCATGCAACCGTACTTCAAACCATGGACAAGTCACCAGGTTTCTCCCTCATCAACCCTGCCTATTGCAGCCGCCCCTGCAGCCTTGCAGCTGCTGATATGCGCGCTCCAGGGCCTAGCTTCGACGACCAAGTCGTTCTTTGGCAACGTGGCACATCAAGCCATCAAGTTGACCTTGCCTTGGCTCCTTCTACCTCCATGCTCACGCTGCTACCCTGGGCTAGGGTTTGAGAACGCAAACGAGAAAGAAGAGTGGAGGACTACGTGTGGGTTCTTCCGAATTCAGTCCAGGCTCGTATCCCTTATATAGGGGAGAGTACGAAGCCCTAAGGCGTGCCTCAAGAGGACTCAAGTCCCAAACTCAAAAGGAAACATACTTTCCTTGGTTGTGAAGCAACCATCTCTCTCTCTCTTCATTATCTCCTTTTTCTTGATATTCCTTGTTGCATGGACACTGAGAAATATGAAAATTCCCTCTCTTAATCTCTTTATTCATGCCTTTTAATTTATTGGCCACGAAAATATATTTTCCTTAAGTAGAAAATACTTTCTTCTTAACAAAACCACATAATTCATTAATTATGTATTCCCATTATCTTGTTATTTTGAAATTTTGATATTTTCTCTTTCTTTCCTCTTTGTTGGGGCTCCTTGGACCCTAAGAAACTCAAAGAATTCGAAATTCCTTTTTAGGGAATATTCATTATCCTTAAATGCATCAATATGCATTATTTCACATTATCATGTTGAGTTCTTATTAAAATATTTCTTTCTGAGGATTTCTCTTTATTTCTCTTTTATTTTCCTCATTAGTATTCTTTTAATTATTAGGAATCCTTGGAACATGAAATTCCACTAAGGATTACTCCGTTATACATCTTTTTACTTATTTTCCACATTTCGTCAATATTTTCAATTTTTTTCTTAATAAAGAAATACTTAATTAATCTTTTCTTTTCTTATTGCTTTTCTTTGCAACTTTGGACTCCTTGGAACCCAAGGAACCCAAGAGACACGAAATCCAACTTTAGATTATATTATTTTGCTTTCTAGAGGTTTCCACATCTTTCTTTTCTCAAGAACTCAATTATTCATTTACTAATTGAATTTCCTTGTTATTGGGCCCAATAGCCAACAAAGCCCACAATACAAACATCAAGGCTATTGTAAACGAAACTCATTTATTCAAAATAAATTATATCATTACTTGTTACAAAGAAATTACATTTCTCGGCAAGGGAACCCAAAATTTGGGGTTGTAACATCCTTCCCCTCTTATAAGAATTTTGTCCTCAAAATTCCAACAAGCCAACAAACAATTCATGATAAGCCTTTCTTATGTCCATCAGGGCTCCCATGTGGCTTCACCCATTCCATGGTGCTTCCCAAGAACCTTCATCATCTCATATTCTTCCATCAGAGTTCTTTCTTACCTTGGTATATCATACCCTCATAGGTGACTCAGGACATTTCAGCTTCTCAAAAGCTGAATAGGTTCAGGGCTCCGCACATGGCTTGGGTACCTCACATAATGCTCTAGATCGGACTCATGAAACACATTATACATCATGTTATCCTGAGGGGTAAGGCTAAACACAACCTTCTCCACCAATCCAACTCAAATGGACCCATATATCGGGGACTCAACTTTCTCAGCTGTAGCTCAGAGGGGTCGGATTTTCACATTATGCTCTCCACAGTGAACTGCATGCCAGTCTGCTTTGCATCAGCTTATGACTCATGTCACCACTGGGCTTTCTCTCTCAGCCATTACACGATCAAAGTGACTTCATCTGCACACATTGTGGTTCTTTTCTGACCTTCACGAGGCCTCCTTCACCAACATCATCTTAATGAAGTGGTGACCGACACAACCTCCTTCTAGAACTTCTTGCATCCCGATAAAGGATATGGTGGTTAACATCACATCTGAAGAACTATCTCTATGTATCACCCTAAATGAGCACACATGCTCTCATCATACCCTCTAGTCTGGATCATACTATTCATTAGTATGGGGTGATAAACTGTACTATCATCAAGTCCTTCATGTATCCACTTCCACCTCATGGAAGTGAACCTTGGTCATACTCAAGAATTTTTGAACTCGCATCATGATGTGGTTGAACCATCTTTCTCTCTTAAGTAGTTCAACCGAATTTGTCCCTTGACAATACTCCTTTCTTTCTCATGTTGTCTAGGTAAGGCGATCTACCATAACCCCTATTACATCTTGATCTTTCTTGTTCAAGGGGAGACTCAACACAACACCCATAGAGGTGAACTCCCATTCCCTCTCGAGGGCTCTTTATCCTCTATGTCAAAGCACCGGGTTACTGGTGTTCGTCCTTCACCCCCAGCTTGCATGGCCACATGCTACATGCAACTTCAAATTAAGCATTTAAAATGCTACTATCACTTACTATCTTTGTAGTATCACAGTGTATGGTGATCTTAAAACCATGATCTCCTATATGTCATGATTCCTCGAGATCGATACCTCAGAAACTCTAAACCAATCTCATCAGGGTTTTATTACCTTCCTATCCAAAGAAGTGTATCTGCGGTTCTATCACCATCCTTTCACTACATCAAGGACTAAACTGGCTAACCCAACAACCATTAACTTGTTCAACATATCTTATTACATTTGTGTGTTAGCCAAAACTCATCTTCTTTCCAAACTTAGGGTTAGTCGAACAACCTCAACCTCTTCTAGCCTCTAGTTAAACTAGGCAGCTATATCTCAATTAGAGTATTCATTACTACTTCACCTCCTTAGGTGTCAGGTAATGTTGAAGACATACACCTCCACATATTCCACTTATCATCTCATCTCAAACTCTAAGTTTGTCTTCATCAAGAATCTCTGAGCTCATCCTCATGGTGATTCAACTCAACTTTGCATAACTTGCAAATTCCACATAGCTCATGATAAAACATCCTCACAAGATGATTTCTTTAATACTCTTAGTGTTTGTAAACCATCCATGTATCATTCACTCCACAAAGGTATGTTATCATTTCTATCCTTATTCCTTGTAGCAACGTTCCAACTTCCATCATCTTTTTTTCCTTGGTGTAAGGCATGCATATTGTCCTATCTCTCACTCCCATAATAAAAGGAAATAAGCATTTGGCTGCAATCCAAATACAGAGTTCTTCCTGTTCCAAGAGTAGAGATGGTACAACCCACCTTGCCAGTACACTTTCAAATCTAAGTTGAAACGTGCCACCTATGTCACAAACATCATGATATCAAAATTACTTTCATGGAAAACTGGTCTCAACCCTACTTGGTCTAAACACAATCCTTGGTCGTCTCCTCTAGGTATATAGGGTGCCGACACTTTTGGGGTCATCCCTTTTCCCTTATGCATCCAGAGAGTGCCCTACTCATCTGCCCTTTGGGTCCTATGAGTTCATGAATGTGATCAATCCCCTAACCCATGGCCCTCAAACAACGATAGCTGTTACCTCCCGACCCTATGGTCATGTGCAACTAGGGAATTAGGCAACTCCTTCCATCAGTCTTACCCCTACCTGACCCTAGGATAGACTTAGGATTCCATTATAGTACATGTCCAACATAGAACCTTACCCAATCCTTCATCATCTCTCTTTGCATTCATGACTGACTTTCATCCCTTCGAAGGGGTCATGGCGACCTGCCTACCTTGGTCAGGCCCCATACCGGTTACCTCCATGGTAACACATCCATATGCACTTAGAGATGGTTAACTATAGGTCTATAGGTTCGATCTCATACCATGTACTTTTCACTTAGCTTCTCAAGATCCTATGAAACTTCTTTAGGTTACCTCAAAACCAGCAAAACTGGTATACACCCTACCAAAGGGCCCCTCTCCCAGGATGGGAGGAAACTACAACTCTTGACAACAAGGTCACAACCGTTCTTAGGGTTTACATTCACATGAACATGCCTAACCCAACAGCTACTAAGGCACAAGCAGGTCACCTATTAAACCATGCTAGGTCATACTTGTTCTCTTTCCTCAACATTAGATCAACTTAGGCGTGAAGGGTTCATCAAACATACCCTCAACTTAAGGGGTTTCCTATTCCTCTACACATGAGGAGTACCATGCTTGAAACTATAGAGCCTCAAATCTTATTATAAGCATCGGATACACTACTTCCCCTCTTCGGCCAGGAACCCTAGGTTCATTTTGGATATCCAACTACATGCTCAACCTCTTAACCATGAATCAAGCATGTCCAAGGTATGCCAGGTACTCCCATGATCCTTTTATATGAGCAACACCTCAGAGTGGAGTGCTCCTCAAGGACAACCAACTAGGTATAAAGCCTCACAACTGGTTACTTAAACCTCCTCAGGGTCTAAAGCACTCTTTATCTCGTCCAGCAGGTAACCACTTATACCATGGGTACTAGAAGCATCGTCCTCTCTCTAGGGTTTGGTTCCTCTAAAGGCAACTAAGATATCATCAGCCTCCAGGAATCAAGCATAAGGCAACCACTATCATCCACGTAGGTCGCATCATCCTCAACTCCCCACTGTTCCTCACATCTCGGGGTTTTAGATTTCCAACCTTCTTGCTTGAGTCCTGCTTTCCTCTCTAGAATTAACTCTACATCCAACCTTACTACCAGATGTCCTTTCTCCATGAAGGATCAAGCTTTACTAGCATACCTTCACATGGGTGAAGCATATGCTCGAACTTAGGTTTGCTCAAAATCATTCATAGCCCTTTATGCTTATTCCATGATCCCTTAACCAGGGTCTCATCAAGCTATACCCTACTTGCCTAAGCCCATAGGGTAACTATAGGTTCTCTTCTAACCTCATCCATGAAGGAGCTATCCTTCTCTCTAGCATGCATGACCCTCTCCAGGGTTGGTCACCAAAGGTACTAGGTCATCTACCCTTTTATGGCATCCCAAAGGCATGTCCAACCAAACACTCGGTCAACCATGACATCTAACTCATCATGTCATCTCTCTCTCTAACCTTCACTTAGGGTTAGGGTTAACATCATCCTCAAAGGATGTGCTAGGTATCTACTTTTAATGGAGGTCTCTACCTCCAAGACTAACTCTCTCTACTCATCCTCCTACCAAGGAGGTCTATCCTCATGTCTCTCCTAAGGGCAATGACAACTCGTGTCATACGACCTAAACATGTATCTATTCTTTAGTTTACGCTTAGTCTATTAAGCTTATGTCCATGACATCTCATTTACATGCTTTTCATTAATTTGGTGGAGGATTACTTAGTCCTTATTAACCTTACCCATACCTCAAGAGGGTGAGGAGAAGAGAGAAAACCCTAATCCTTAAGGTCCTTAACAGAATTTGAGTTGAGAAGGGATGAACGAGATGAGAGAGTCCTAAAGGTGTCTTATTTCGAGTCATATCCTAAGACATCGGCCAGGCAGTCACACAATCCGGGAGTCCTCGTATTCTGACTAGCGGTGTGGAGGAAAATATTTCCAGCCCCCTGAAGTGATCCTTTTCTAGACACCTCAATCTTTTGGACACTCCTCTAATAACTCCCTTGGTTCTATGGAATTTGTAAAATTCAATAATTATTAAAGATTAATTGAGGAACCTATGCTCTGATACCAATTGTAACGACCCCGCCTCCTGGTAACCCCCAATTAAGGGAGACCCGAAGGTCAGAGCCATTATTCAATTAACATGATCAAAGGTTCGACAAATAATCAATAATAATTATGAAATTCTACTAACTAACTGGAATTTGGTATAAAATTAAAACTTCACTTACCTTTGAAAACTTTGGAAATCTATCTATCCAGAGCTTGAAATATTCTACCTAATCCTCCTTGCACTTTATTTCTTATTTCCACAATGTGTCACTTTACTATTTGTTCTTTCAATTGTTGTTCCTAAAACGCCGACAAATAAAACGTTAGTCAGTATATCGAAATATACTGGTATGTGGGAACAACCAAAATCTTGCAAATATGGCTAACAATCTAATTATCACAATCAAGTTAATTAACCAGTCAATTTACATTTTCCAGTATGACATTCTCCACCGCTTTTGCCCTAACCCTGGCATACCCACCTTAGGGTTTCCTTTGCTAATGACTTAAGGCCACCTTCTCAATCCCAATCTTTGTGCCTGGGGTCACCACTCATGGTGCCCTCTAGTCATGCAATATCATAGGCCACCTTCTCATTCCCGAGCTTGGTGCCTGGGGTCACCACTCAAGGTGTCCATTGGTCTACCCATCTGGGCCTGACCTTTGGCATCATCCATCAGGGTGGCATGTAGGTGTGAGAATCCATACTTCTATTATTAATGTGATAATCATAGTGAATTTATAGTTTGCAAGTATGAACATCCAAACTGGTAATTTGCATTCAATGCGATTAACCATCCGGAAAATCATCAGGAAACTAAGACAGTTATTCATAATTAACCACTTACCTGATCTGACAATTTGAACAGAAATATCCATGCAAATAAGAATCCAAGCAAGCAAGCATTTTCAACAAGATCCTGAAATAATTATACAATATCCTTTTATTACTCATGTCATTAAGATCTATTAAATCTAGCTCGCTTCCTAAGATTTCTAGTCTACTTCTAGGGTTTCCATTGTAATTAGGGTTTCCCTTCATTTTAAACCCTAATTGATCACAAACCCTAATTATTTCCACATCTAATCCTCAATTTCAGATTAAAGGCTTAATTAACCATTAATTAAGTTCATTAAGCCTCTTTTACATTAAAGCTAATATTTTTATCCCTTTAATCCATGACAAGAACATTATACTGATTTATCATCAATTCAAAGTTCATTATAGTCTAATTCGCATATGAACTTGATTTACCATTAATCCCACCTTTTATTCATGAGAAAACCCTAATTACTACAATAGAGTATTTATCCACAAATTAGGAACTTTAATGCTCAAAATAGCATATTCCAACTTTACTCATGAAATTAATCAATTAAAGCCATTAATAGTCAAATTAATCAACATTAGGGTTTCGAGGCCCATTAAAGTATATTCATGCATATGAAACTCCAAATTAACTAATTATATGCAAAGTTCATCTTTTTTCTTCCTAATGTTCCTTTTTATCATTAACAGACTAATATCCACTCTAATCAGCTATTAAACCCTTCTAATCACTTTAATCGTATCAAAATAGGGTTCTTTAAACATCGTTACATCTAAAGCTAATTATTTTTCGAATTGCAGGAGGAATTAGCTTTTAAAAATATTTTTATTGGATTCCTCTCATTTTTCTGAGAAAAATCGATATATTATTCTTATCAATCCAAGCTACCATTAGTTAGTTATGATTTTAATAAAATCACTTACTTCCAGCCAATGAGGAGCCGCCACGTCATCCGTTTCTCATGTAATGCAATCGATTTGGAAACATAACCGAGTTACCATTGTACCCCTGCGTAATTTGTATCTTCTTCAGCCCGCGGAGGGGAAAAACCGTCCAACGGCCGTCATCTTCCTCCTCGGTTCAGCAACAGCAGCGGCCGCCTAGGGCAGGCCTTAGCGCAGCTCTCCCGCCCAGGTCTGGGCTCGAATTCCATCGGGGATGTGTTCTTTGGCTCCGTCTTGCTTGGGCGCACGCAACCGTACCTCAAACCACAGCCAAGTCGGCCAGTTTCTCCCTCGTCGACCCTGCCTATTGCAGCTGCCCCTGCAGCCTTGCAGCTGCCGATATGCACGCTCCAGGGCCTAGCTTTGACGGCCAAGTCGTTCTTTGGCAACGTGGCACATCAAGCCATCAAGTTGACCTTGCCTTGGCTCCTTCTACCTCCATGCTCACGCTGCTACCCTGGGCTAGGGTTTGAGAACGCAAACGAGAAAGAAGAGTGGAGGACTACGTGTGGGTTCTTCCGGATTCAGTCCAGGCTCGTATCCCTTATATAGGGGAGAGTACGAAGCCCTAAGGCGTGCCTCAAGAGGACTCAAGTCCCAAACTCAAAAGGAAACATACTTTCCTTGGTTGTGAAGCAACCATCTCTCTCTCTCTTCATTATCTCCTTTTTCTTGATATTCCTTATTGCATGGACACTGAGAAATACGAAAATTCCCTCTCTTAATCTCTTTATTCATGCCTTTTAATTTATTGGCCATGAAAATATATTTTCCTTAAGTAGAAAATACTTTCTTCTTAACAAAACCACATAATTCATTAATTATGTATTCCCATTATCTCGTTATTTTGAAATTTTGATATTTTCTCTTTCTTTCCTCTTTATTGGGGCTCCTTGGACCCTAAGAAACTCAAAGAATTCGAAATTCCTTTTTAGGGAATACTCATTATCCTTAAATGCATCAATATGCATTATTTCACATTATCATGTTGAGTTCTTATTAAAATATTTCTTTTCGAGGATTTCTCTTTATTTCTCTTTTATTTTCCTCATTAGTATTCCTTTAATTATTAGGAATCCTTGGAATATGAAATTCCTCTAAGGATTACTCAGTTATACATCTTTTTACTTATTTTCCACATTTAGTCAATATTTTCAATTTTTTTCTTAATAAAGAAATACTTAATTAATCTTTTCTTTTCTTATTGCTTTTCTTTGCAACTTTGGACTCCTTGGAACCCAAGGAACCCAAGAGGCACGAAATCCAACTTTAGATTATATTATTTTGCTTTCTAGAGGTTTCCACATCTTTCTTTTCTCAAGAACTCAATTATTCATTTACTAATTGAATTTCCTTGTTATTGGGCCCAATAGCCAACAAAGCCCACAACACAAACATCAAGGCTATTGTAAACGAAACTCATTTATTCAAAACAAATTATATCATTATTTGTTCCAAAGAAATTACATTTCTCGGCAAGGGAACCCAAAATTTGGGGTTGTAACAACGGCGGTGACCAACCCCCCCCAACAACCCGAGCCTTGGGCCATGGTCTAACCCCTCTACTGATGTTACCATTGGTAGGATGTGGGATGACACCTTGGTGAATGAGACACTTATCCCTGAAACCCAACGACCAGTGGAGGTGGCTTCTAACCTGAAAGCCATGTTCTTCAAGTAGGAGGACCAACGGACTTGGATGCACTTTCCAGAATCGGTCCTGGAGGAGATGGATAGCTACCACAAGTTCTTTATCATTGTCCAAGTCATGAGAAAGAGGTGCTTCTTTGAGCAGCTTTATGGCTGGATGCTGAGGTCTTGGCAACCCAGAGTGGAGTTGCAACTATCAGCTCTCCAAAAGGGCCTCTTTTTGGCAAGGTTAGCAAATGAGACTGATATGAATCGAGCCCTATTGAAAGGTCCCTGGTTCTTTGATAGCCAGTTGGTGCTGGTCCGACACTGGATGCCGAAGCTGATGTAAGGAGTGCATCTCTAACAACCGCCCCGGTTTGGGTTACGCTACCGGATATGGGCAAGCACTGGATGCACATGGCACTATCCATTATAGCTTATGCTATTGGCACGCCAAAATTCATCGATAACAAGGTGGTTGGGAACCAGCTGGGGATGGCAAGGATGTGCATCAAGATCGGTGCAGAGAAGGTGCCACCTCCGGCGGCGATGGTCGAATTGCCAAATGGAGGTGAGCTGGAGGTTCAGGTGGTGTATGAAGTGCTTCCTGATCGTTGTAGCAAATGGTACATTTTTTGCCACAAAAATGGGGGTTGTCCTGGTAGCAGGCCAATCCCATAGACCAAACCCCCGAAAAGGTCAATGAGCAGAAGACGGAGGAAACGATGAGGTAGAATCAACCAGGACGCTGACACCTCTGATACTACCATGGCAAGTCCTATGGAGGCATCCGTTTCTCCTCAACTAAACTCGCACGAGGTACCTATGCTCGAGGATATGCACGAGGAGTCCAATGGAACGACTGCCAAAGAGGCAACGCAACCAGCCATTGTGGACACTCAGATGGCCGTTGATACTGACCCGAAACCCCCTGTGATCCCAGTGGACAACCCATTCAGGGTGCTAGAGGGCCTGGATGCTGATGAGACAGAACTCCCTCAAACCACAAGAGTCTCTATGGTGAAGAGGGGCCGAGGAGGTACTACCAGTGGCCGGAGGGGTCACGGAGGAAACCTTTCCAGTTAGTCATGTACATACTCACTTGGAATGTGCGGGGAGCTTCCCTGGCATGGAAGAAAGAACGATTGAGGAAAGTCATTGAGGAGGATGGAGCATTGCTGGTGGTTTTCCTAGAGACCCGCATACAGAGGGAGGTGGAAGATAGGGTGAAGAATATCTTCCCACATGGCTAGGGTTTTGCATCTAACATTGACCAGGCAGAGGGGGGAGGATTGTCGTGGGGTGGAATCCCACTATCTGGGATGTACAGGTGATTGGCTCCATGGATAAAATGATCACTATGAGCTGCATCAACCAAGGTGGGTTCCACTTTGTGCTCTCAACGGTGTATGGACAACGCTATGAGAATGCCAGGAGGAGACTCTTGGAGGTCCTAGAATCGACTAATCATGAGGTGTTTCCTCAATTAGTCATCGACGATTTCAATCACATATGAACGGCGAGTGAGAAGAAGGGGGGTGACACTATGCCAGATTCAATCATGACCAACTTCAATGAAGCCATAGATGCTGCAAACCTCCTTGAGCTGAACATGTCAAGCGGGGAGGTCACATGGAACAACCGACAGGCTAGACGCATCGCCAGTAACCTTGACAGGGGACTGATTAATGAGGCATGGCTCAACATCTTCCTGGAGATGACTATTGAGCTGGACAATCACCCGAATAGTGATCACTCTTGGTTGAAGATCGATCTGACACACATAAGAAGGAGAGCGATGCCCTTTAGATTTCTTAATCACTGGATTCAATGGCCCACATGTGAACAGATTGTCAAGGAGGTTTGGAGCAGCACGATCGACGACAACCCCCTTTATGTGGTTGCCCAAAATATGAAAAACACAAAGGCCACTCTCAAGGAGTGGTTCAGAGAACAAGTGAACCTCCACAATCTACTGGCTAAGGCCAGGGAAGGGTACCGGAGTGTTGCAGCTCAACTCAGGATTAACTCGATTGATGCTGAGGTTATGGCAAAAGAAGAGGAAACTAGGAAGAGACTAGAGATGCTGGAGAAAGATGAAGAAAGCATTAACTGGCAGAGACGCCATATGAAATGGATAAAAGACATTGACCACAATACCAAAACATATCATGCTACTGTTCGGAAGCATGTCATGAGGGATGCTGTACACTCCATCATCAAGGAGGATGGCACCATTACTAAAGGAGCTGATCAAGTTGCTAAAGAGGCCATGAACTTCTATTATAACCTGTACAACCACAACCGCAGTGTAATGACCAATATTCCTCTACCTAGACCAAGGGTGACTATCCGGATGAACGATAGGTTGTGTCAACAGGCCTCAGATGAGGAAATCAAGAAAGCAACCTTCAGTATTGGGGCTTCCAAGGCTCCCAGACCTGATGGGATGAATGATAAATTCTTCCAGAGCATGTGACACATTGTTGGCGTTGATGTGTGTAGGGATGTATGCTGGTTTCTGGGTGGAGGGTCAATGCTTAGAAGACTCAACCACACTTTCATTAAGATGATACCCAAGAAGAACTCGATCAACAATCTCAATGATTTGAGATTGATAGCCTGCTGCTCTATTATGTACAAAATTATCTCCAAGTTTCTGGCTAGACGCTTGAGGTTGATTCTCCCTTAGATCATCTCCAAAAACCAATCTGCTTTTGTACTGGGTAGGCATATCAGTGATGGCGCTCTCCTAGCGACTGAATTCCTGATAGGCTTTAAGGTGAAGAACCAAGCCAAGAAAGTGTGCACTAAACTTGATATTTCAAAGGTGTATGACAATATCATCTGGGGAACTATGTGGAACATCATGTGATCTATGGGGTTTGCCCCTGAATGGATTGGAACATTAAAGATTTGTGTGGAAACCACATCCTTCTCTGTGTTGATTAATGGCCTTCCATATGGCTTGTTCAAAGCCTCTAATGGCCTCAGATAGGGAGACCCCCTTTCTTCTCTGTTGTTTACCATTGTGATGGAAGGGCTCTCTGATATGGTTAGGAAAGAGGAGACAGTAGAGGATCTAAGAGCATTTAAGATGGATGGAGTTAAAGTGCTCACCCACCTAATCTTCACTGACGATGTGCTATTCTTTGTATCTGGCAAGGTGGAAGTACTCTGATGCTTTAGAAGGAGGATGAGGTGGTTTGGGCAACTGACATGACTCTTCATGAGTGATATCAAATCTCAAGTCTAATTTTCTAGGTCTTGCGACAATAGGAAGGGCAAACTGAAAAGAGCAATTCAGCTATAAGAAGGGAGCTTCCCCACTCGTTACCTTGGCATCCCCCTCACTGGAGGTAGAGGGAAGGGGGATGACTATGCGGCTTGCATTGATAATGCCAGGGAAGCTGTCACCAAATGGACATGGCTCAACCTATCCATGGCTAGTAAAGCTTTTTTGATCCGTTCTGTTCTTGCTGCCAGACTATGCTTCTTGTGCGGACAGGCGGAGCTCTCGAACTTCATCATTCTAAAGATCAGAACTATCATGGGGGTTTCTTATGGGCCAACAAATCTCATGGGGTGGCTTGGGAGTCGCTGGCGAGGCCATACAAGAAGGGGGGTCTAAACATCATTGACCCTTGTGCCATGGCAACTGCAACAACCAAAAGAAGAATCGATAGATTCATTCGCGAGCCCCACACGACTTGGACTATTTGGATGAAGGGGAGATATGGTGATCAGCTTTGTTTTTAGGTTCTGAAGGAGAAGTTCTCCCCCACCTGGAGATGTATGTTGAATATGTGGCCTGAGGTCCAAGCCTTTTACATTGTCTCTAACAGCTCATGGAGTTTGCTGAATGTGAAGACTCCTCAGAAAATTTCATACAACTCCCCACAAGTACCTTGGCACACCATACTTTGGTGCAACACACATACGTACAAATGGAGTTTCCACATCTATAGAGGACTGATTCAAAAGCTCCCTAATTTTGATAGGATCAGGAAATGGGGACTGGATGTCAATGAGGTGTTCCTATTGTGTTCTGAGGAAGATGAGTCACATGAACACATTTTCTTCAGGTGCATGTATAGCTATTATATATAGTGTAGGATCAGTCTCAAACTCGGGTGGGGCGGACCCACACCCAGGGAACTTCATGGGGCAATTTTATGGTTAAAGGAAAACTCCTAAACATTAAGATGGAGCTTTTTGGTAGCTCCTATTTCACCTTGATGTTCTTCTTAGTTTGGACAGAGAGGAATAGCAGATTTCACGGTAAAGGACAGACTGGTTGCACTGGCCTTTTTGAATGCTTCACGGTGATGATACATTCGATTTCTAATGCCAAACTGAAGTTAATAGCTGGAGTTGATGTTGGTATATGTATGCCCGTAGGGCCATCTCAAGTGATTGTATGGAGTCAGATATTCATTAATCAATTAATGAGATTATTTGGTTAATTAATGAATTCCGGAATATTCTAATTAATCTATGAGAATTTTAATTAATGCAACGTTTCTATTTACCGATGGGTTTAGGAAACCCTATTTCCCTTCGTATCCTATTTAAAGGAGGATTGATGGCCGATATCTATATAAGATATAGAGAGACGTTTTCAGTTTACGCTCACGTACGTAAACCCTAGCCGTCATCATCCTTAGGAGAGAAAGGAGAGAAACGCACCGCTAGCACGCCGCCGTAGAGACATGACTCATTCCTTCCAGCTTGGGAAGCACGACGTGGAGTTCCGTCCATCCGTGTGGACGAAGTAGAGACGCAGACGCCTTGACGCCTGCGTTCGGAGGACGTCGACGACCACCTGCACGCGCTACGAGCGGCGTACGTCACCGCCACAAAGAAACGCCGGCGGATCTTCCTGCAACACGCTTGACGAATGGGAGAGAAGTTCCGTCCATGTAGGCCAGCAGCATTGCACACCGTCGTGCAGCGGGACATCGCCAAACTTGCTCCGCGATAAGGTATATCCCACAAACACTCCTTCCAAATACGTTGTTGTCGACGAGATCCTATTTCGGGTTGTGTGGATTTTATTGCATCTGCCGCGTATGTTTTCTCCACAAAACCCAACAGTGGTATCAGAGCAGCATCGATCTACGACGTATTTGGATTCATTTCAATATGATCGAATCACTGTATACTAATTTTATGTTGCATACGATGCAAATTAAACCTACTAATGTGCAAATCTAAACCTAATTCCACATACACCACAAACTTCTATTTTTGATGTTTTGGACGGGGTCAACTATGGAAAATATTGATTTTTCTAAGTGCACGGAAGTAAAATTCTGTAGACCTTTCAGGGGATCCTCGCACAGGGGCGCTGCCCCTGTGTACCCCGCATTGTCTGCGTGAGAGTCAACAATTTTTAATGGGGAATGTCCCACATTAAAAGTATTGCAATTTTAATATGTATATATGTATATGTAGATATACCTATGATAGCATACACGTCACCTTTAAAATATGTTTTATGTGGTGAGTGCATGCGCGGTTATGGCCTAGTATCCCCTTTTTGTGAATGTTGTGAATGAATGTGGATGTCAGTCTTATGGATATGTTTGTTTGTGAATTCTATGGATGTATAATGGTTACATATGGATCCTTTGTATAAAGTATTCAGCTTGCATGCCGAGCCTCATCTCTTATTTCAAAGTGTAATTAATTCTTTCCTTTTATATTTGTACTCACATGATGTAATAGAGATAGGATTAGTTTTAGTTTTTGTAAACTTGATGTAAGGAGGCCACTTGAAGATCCAACTCCAAGGAGTGTCCATGGAGAAGCACCATGAAGATCTAATTCCAAGAAGTAACCTGAAGATCCAACTCCAAGGAGCGTCCATGGAGAAGCAACAAGAAGATCCCATTCCAAGAAGCAACTTGAAGTTCCAACCTCACGAAGCATCCATGAAGTTGTTCATTGTAATGTTGATCATTACATGCTTACAGGTTGATTCACAGGTGTTGAATGAGATGCATAAGACCATAGGTGGACCATAATCCTTTGTTGCTCCAAAGGATTACTATAGTATGGCCATAACCGATGTATTTGTGTTTGTGATTGCATGTCTATCGTTTATGGTTGTGTATATAGTAGTATATGATACGTACTATAAGTATGTGGTGTTTAGATATGTATATGTATTAATAAAACCTCTCAATTAATAATATTAAGTTTTAGTTGCCTTTCATAAAGCAACACACATGAAAAGCTTGATCGACTATGTGTGGGCATGCCTCCACGTGGTATACTGTCTATCTCGTGGAAGTGTGATGGTGGGTGTGTGGGTCTGCCTCCGCAGGGTGCACACTCATCATGTTGGCTTATGGGTTGGACTTAACTAGGGAACCTTGATAGGATCAAGTACCTAGAGGCACACAGATGCATCATGGCAAGGAGTTGTGCATGATCATCTATCCAAGAGTTTCATATGATGCAATTGGCAAAAGTTACCTACCTTAGTATTTGGTCTTTGACGCCGGCATTGGCTGGGCATTGATCCAATTATTTTGGGTCTTGGCTCACTAGAAGGTTGTGTGTTGCAATCTTTTGAGTTGATAGTGAGGGCTATCAATTTGAATAAAATAGTGGGAGCGTAATTAATTAAAGGCCTAATTAATCTCATTTATCAAATCTTTACAAGTCAAAATGTTTTGGACTAAATGCAAATTTTTTCTTTTGTAGCAATCAAATGGCAACCAACACTCACACTTTCTCATTGCGATCGGTCCTTGAGAAGGACAAACTTATCAGAACCAACTTTCAAAACTGGTTTAGGACGTTGAGAATTGTTCTCACACATGAGCGTAAGATCTATGTCCTTGAAACACCAGAGCCAGAGGAGCCCGCCGTAAATGCGCCCAAGGCTGAAAAGGATGCTTACAAGAAGCACCTTGATGATGTCGTGGATGTCAAGTGCCTGATGTTGTGCTCAATGAACTATGAGTTGCAAGAGCAGCATGAGAACATGAATGTCATGGAGATGGTAACACATCTCAAGAACATGTATCAACATCAAGCAAGACATGAGAGATATGATGTCTCAAAGGCTTTGTTCAAAAGCAAGATGAAAGAGGGAGACTCAGTTGGAACCCATATACTCACCTTGATTGGGTATGTGGAAAGCCTATCCAAGATGGGATTTCCCCTAGGTCAAGAGTTGGCCACTGATGTGATTCTATAATTGTTTCCTGAATCATATAATCATTTTGTCATGAACTACAACATGAACAATTTTGACAAGCCGTCGTCAGAATTGTTAGGCATGTTGAGGACAGATGAAGCACAAATGAAGAAAGACAAGCCCAAGTCTGTGATGGTGATCAGCAAGGCAAAGGGAAAGTCAAAAGGCAAAGGCAAGGCTAAGAAAAGTTCGAAAGCCGGGCAGAAGCCAAAGTCATCCGCGCTCAAAGCTAAAGGTGGGATCTCCAAAGAAGGCAGTTGTCACCATTGTCACCAGCCTGGACATTGGAAAAGAAACTATCCTCTCTACCTGGAGGAACTGAGGAAAAAGAAGCAGGGGATAGAGATCTCCACTTCAGGTATATACGTTATTGAGATAAACTTAAATACTTCTTCATCATGGGTACTGGATACCGGATGTGGATCTCACATATGTTCTAATATGCAGGATCTGATAAGAAGTAAGCCTTTACGAAAGGGCCAAGTCAAGCTGCGGGTTGCTAATGGAGCAAGAGTTGCTGCCACCGCAGTTGGAGTTATTAGTTTATCTTTGCCTACAGGCCTTGTAATAGAATTAGAGAATTTCTATTATGTACCTGCCATTAATAGAAATATTATTTCTGTATCTTGTATGGACAAGAGTGGATTTGAATTTCATATTAAGAATGGAATTATTTCTATATCTAAAGATGATATCTTTTATGGCAATGCCCCTATGTCTTATGGTATCTACTTGTTAGAACTTGATACTAGCATATACAACTTAAATACTAAAAGGTTAAAACTTGACAACTCAAACAAAACATTCTTATGGCATTGTCATCTTGGGCACATAAACGAGAAGCACATATCTAGACTCCATAAGGATGGTTATCTAGACTCTTTTGATTTTGAATCATTAGAGACATGTGAGGCATGTTTATTAGGGAAGATGACCAAAACTCCTTTCACTGGACACAGTGAGAGAGCCAGTGATCTGCTAGGGCTCATACATACTGATGTATGTGGACCTTTTAGATCAAATGCTAGAGGAGGCTATAAATACTTCATTACCTTTACTGATGACCTCAGTAGGTATGGCTATGTATATCTTATGAAACACAAGTCAGAAACTCTTGAAATGTACAAGACTTTCATGAATGAAGTAGAGAAGCAACTTGGTAAGAGTATTAAAGCACTCCATTCAGATCGAGGTGGTGAATACTTAAGCCAAGAGTTTGAGGACCTTATGAGAGATCATGGTATTGTATCACAATGGACTCCACCTGGTACACCACAACATAATGGTGTGTCAGAAAGAAGGAATCATACATTATTAGACATGGTACGATCAATGATGAGTTCAGCTAAACTTCCAATATCGTTCTGGGGATATGCTCTTGAAACTGCAGTGTTTACACTTAACCGTGTACCTTCCAAATCGGTTCAAAAGACACCATATGAGATATGGAATGGGAATCATCCCAATTTGTCTATGTTAAAGATTTGGGGATGTGAAGCTTATGTTAGGAAACAATTTCCTGAAAAGCTTGGACCCAAATCAGAAAAATGCTATTTTGTTGGATACCCCAAGGAAACTCGGGGATACTACTTCTACACACCAATTGACAACAAAGTGTTTGTTGCTAGGACTGCTGTATTTCTTGAAAAGGAATTTATTTCCAAAGGAATTAGTGGGAGGAATGTAGAGCTCGAAGAAGTTCGAGACCAACAAGAAAGTAGAGAACCTGAGGAGGTACATAAGGAACATGAAGACTCACAAGTTGTTGTGGAATTTCAAGTTCCAAATGTAACACAGGAACCTCGTAGGTCTAGTAGGACATGACTTGAGCCTGAGAGATTTGGATTTATCATGACTCAAGACAATGACGAATTGGGCATAGCAGATGAGCCAACTTACTATCTAGAAGATACTAAGGGACCATAATATGAGAAATGGCTCGAAGCCATGATATCTGAGATGGAATCCATGTACACCAACAAGGTATGGACCTTGGTGGATCCACCCGAAGGGGTAAGACCCATAGGGTGCAAGTGGGTCTTCAAGAAGAAGACTGACATGGATGGAAATGTTCAAACCTATAAAGGTAGATTGGTTGCAAAAGGATTCCGTCAAATTCAAGGTGTTGATTATGACGAGACCTTCTCACCAGTTGCCATGGTTAAATCCATCAGGATCATGCTTGCCATTGCAGCTTATCATGACTATGAGATTTGGCAGATGGATGTTAAAACAACATTCCTTAATGGGAATTCACTCGAGGATGTGTACATGACACAACCTGAGGGTTTTATCGATCCAAAGGAAGCCAATAAAGTCTGTAAGCTACAAAGGTCAATCTATGGATTGAAGCAAGCATCTCGGAGCTGGAATCTACGTTTTGATGAAGTAGTCAAAAAGTTTGGCTTTAGTCAAAATGAAGATGAACCTTGTGTTTACAAAAGGTTTAGTGGGAGCACAATCGTATTTCTCATATTGTATGTGGATGACATACTATTGATGGGAAATGACATCCCTACTCTTCAGACAGTAAAAGGTTGGCTAGGGAAGACTTTCTCTATGAAGGATTTAGGCCAAGCATCCTATATACTTTGGATCAAGATCTATAGAGATAGATCTAGAAGGCTTCTAGGCCTAAGCCAGAGCACATACATTGACAAGGTGCTAAAGAGGTTTAGCATGGAGGGTTCTAAGAGAGGTAAGTTTCCCATGTCCCATGGGGTTACAATCTCTAAATCCCAATGTCCTAGTTCATGTGATGAACGGGCACACATGAGTAAGATTCCATATGCATCATCAATTGGATCTATCATGTACACGATGTTATGTACTCATCCTGATGTGTCGTATGCTTTGAGCATGATGAGCCGGTATCCGTAAGATCCAGGTGAATGTCACTGGACAGCCGTAAAGAACATCCTAAAGTACTTGAGAAGGACTAAGGATCAATTCTTGGTATACGGTGGTGAAGAAGAGCTTGTGTTTAAGGGTTACACCGATGCTAGCTTCCAAACTGACAAAGATGACTACAGATCGCAATCTGGATTGGTGTTTTTCCTGAACAACAGAGCTGTGAGCTGGAAGAGTTCCAAGTAAGAGACGGTTGCAGATTCTACAACAGAGGCCAAATATATTGCCGCATCTAATGCTGCAAAGGAAGCTGTGTGGATCAAGAAGTTCATTTCTGAACTTAGAGTGGTTCCAAGCGTTGGTGATGCAATTGAGTTGTTTTGCAACAACAATGGAGCAATTGCACAGGCTAAAGAATCAAGATCGCACCAACGTTCCAAACATATTCTACGGCGGTTCCATCTTATACGAGAGATCATACAATGAGGAGATGTGAAGATTTGCAGAGTACCTACAGAAAGCGATGTGGCTGACCCGCTCACAAAAGCACTTTCACAGTAGAAACATGCCAGGCATGTTCAATCACTTGGATTGAGATTCATGAGTGATTGGGTATAAGTGCAAGTGGGAATCTATTGGTATGTATGCCCATAGAGACTATCATTCTATGATTATAATGGGATACTATGTAAACGATTTCTAATACTACATTGATCATATCAATAAAGGCAAGTTTCCAATCTATATGTTTGTGTTTTATATTGTGAGATGACCATAAAACTTATAGATGTCTATAGAATAATATACTCAATGACATATGTGTTCCGGTTGATGACCTGAACAGTGAGATCATATGTATGTTAAGAGTATGTATTCTTGTTTTGTCCCTAATCGGTTGTTATTGTGGAAATATCCATAGACATCAATAACAGATAAGATTAGAATGTATGTTGGTTGATGGAAGAATCTCATTATCCATGATATGGAGATATCAAACCAAATACATAGATACTTGTTAGAGAACAGTGTATCAGATAGACCCACCTTGAGAGTGACACATGGATACCATGATTGGTAGTTAGAGTCACATCTCATAATGATGGTGGTGATTGTGGTTCTTAGACCTGAAGTCACTACACTTATCACATGTCGTTCGGTGTACTTTGACATCATCCACCGTGGTCCTGAATAAGGATTGCCATAAAGATGGTGATTGGGTGCACTGTGACACATGGGGATGACTGTGAGTGATGTAGATGAAATTTGTCCTTCCTACGGGAGTTTGATATTCTAGCCACTTGATAAGCGAGACTGAGAAATGCATGGACATGCTGATGTGAGTCAATATGTGATATTGAGCTTACATATATCTCAGACAGTCTTCTCTAGTTCAAGGAACATGGATTGAACATTGAAAAGGATAACAATTCCATGACTCGAGTTCAATCCGGATATCAGTGACAAAGGAAATGTACAATCACTATAACACCAGTCATGAATGATAGGTTAAGTTGTTCTCCAACTTCTCCAATTACTTGGGTGGCAATGAAGTCTTTCTAGATACCAATCATTGCTTGTGAAATCATAATATGATTATGGATATCACTGCCAACGTAATTTGGAGCCTACCGGGTCACACACATATGATGTGTTGGAATAGGAGTATAATTGTGGATTTGATTGCAATTGCACCGAATCACATTGATTACTAAAATGTTTATGTAATGGATTAGAATAATATTGGAGTGACTGGCTCTAAGTGCAAGTGGGAGTCTGTTGGTATATGTATGCCCGTAGAGCCATCCCAAGCGATTGCATGGAGTCGGATATTAATTAATCAATTAATGCAATTATTTCGTTGATTAATGAATTCCGGAATATTCTAATTAATCCACAAGCGTTTTAATTAACGTAACGTTTCTGTTTACCGATGGGTTTAGGAAACCCTATTTCCCTTCGTATCCTGTTTAAAGGAGGATTGATGGCCGATATCTATATAAGATATAGAGAGACATTTTCAGTTTACGCTCACGTACGTAAACCCTAGCTGTCATCGTCCTTAGGAGAGAAAGGAGAGAAACGCGCCACTAGCACGCCACCGCAGAGACACGACTCCTTCCCGCCGGCTTGGGAAGCGCGACGTGGAGTTCCGTCCATCCGCGTGGATAAAGTAGAGACGCAGACGCCTTAACGCCTGCATTCGGAGGACGTCGACGACCACCTGCACGCGCTACGAGCGGAGTACGTCACCGCCGCAAAGAAACACCGCCAGATCTTCCTGCGACGAGCTTGATGAACGGGAGAGAAGTTCCGTCTGTGTAGGCCAGCAACGTTGCACACCTTTGTGCAGCGGGACATCGCCAGACTTGCTCTGCGATAAGGTATATCCCGCAAACACTCCTTCCAAATATGTTGTTGTCGACGAGATCCTGTTTTGGGTTGCGTGGATTTTATTTCTTCCGCCGCGCATGTTTTCTCCACAAAACCCAACAGTTGAGCCCTCTATACTTAGAAGGTGGGATTTTGTAGTGCAACAACATGTACAACCTTTGGGATTTTGTATACCCCATACCTTTTCTTAATACAATTTATCGAGATAAAAAAATCATCTAGTTGGAGGCATGACCTACGTATATCATAAACACACCGAGTTGTCACAACACTTTATATATATATATATATATATATATAATTTTAATACCTTGGGGTTGTTTAGATCTACTTATTAGGTTAAACCTTTTAAGGGGTGGAGAGTAGTTGGTTGATAATGTATGGATGACTATATTTCAAAGGCAAAATCCTCTTTAGGGGTGGAGTGTTGTATGATACCGAAACCTAGCATCTTAAATTTAAAAATCCTGACCCCTTGAATGTGTTGCTTATATGCTTAGGGCTATAGTTTTGGCCAAACAAGGATATATACAAACCCTAATGAACTAGTTTGTATCTTAATGAACACCCTAATGAAGGTATTTAAGTCTCTAATCCTTTCTTCTAGATAGTTATAGTTTTTCCCATAATTTTCCCTTTTCTGTAGTGTTTTTATGATGCTTGCGTCCTAGACAACCTTTTCTCGAGATTTTGACGTTGACATTTTCCTCAATCTCCAACATTTTTGGGCATGTGGTTTTGGGCAGTCCTTACCAACTCTTTTGGGTTCTCCATGTTTTGTTGGACTCTGTCTTCATGGCAGAGGTTGGGTTTCCTCCTCCGACCACCTCAAAACCTACTTAAGAGCTCTCTAAGTTTGGGAGGATGCAACGAACTCCTATCTAAGGTTTTCATCATCAAAGACACCACATATGATTGGGTTGGATGGGTTGGTTTCTCCAACTTCTCTGCAAGTTTTCTTAGAGAAATCCAGGGACTATAATCACGATTTTACCCTTGGGGAGATATATGTATGTTACATTGTTGAGAGTGTTTCAGTCTTTTTCCCCCATTTTATTTTCCACAGACCACGTGTGAATTGGACTTGTGTCAGACTTATATGCCCAATCACACGACTATGGTTTTAGTGTGGGATGTAAGGGAAGTAGAGTTTTTTCTCTTGATTTTAATTTTGGAATATGTATAAATTCTATTTACTTAGATAATACATTACTAAGTGCATGATTATTAGACAATAATAATAAAAGTTTTTTGGAATCATAAAAATAAACCTTACTAGATGGTATAATTTTCATAACCTAATCTCACTTTAATAAAGAGTTGATAATTTTAGGTTTCATATTATTCATATTAAATTATGATTTATATACTTATTGCAATAATAGGTGATGAAAACCATGTTGAGTTAAATGGTTTGGACCTTGACATTTGACATGCATCTTTGAGGTATGTTGCATTCCCCTATGAGTCATATTGAGCAATTACTCTTTTTTCTCTCTCTTGAACCTCTATGAGGTATTCATATATTGAAATTCCTCTTTCGTGTCTTTATTGGTTTACATAGATCAATTTTACTAACATAAATCTTGTGATATTCTTATTTTATTGGATATGCTTGTTGGATCCCAATGTATCTTGTTCATACTATTGAATGTATAAACCCAAATATTAGAGATTGAACTAAAGAAAACCATACATTTCAAGTAATTATATTTTGTGGTCTTATGATGCATCTTGTCATGGATATGATTCAATATTTGTTTAAGGGTCCTCTGACCCCACCTGATAATAGTTGTATGTGAGCATAACTGTACTTTATCTTGCATGTCCTATTTGCATGTGTGATTGACTAGTCATAACTAGAAGTAGTGACACCATATTTATAGGCACTGGGTTTTATTCCCCTTCCATATACTAGGTTTTATTCCCCTGCCACATATGATATTAGGCACTGGGTTTTATTTTCCTGCCATGTATTAAGGTTTCAGTCCTCCTACAAAATCTATATGTTTGGCACTAAGGCTTTAGCCCTACTGCCTCTTGGTATGGAATATATGGGATATTATCCTACTTTTTAATATATGCTATTCTTCTTATTACTCACCATGAAATTGTTTATGATTATGATATTTTGTTGTGGTATTGAATATGGTAAAAAATGTCATTATTGTTTATTTTCTATAAATATTCTGTTTGATATCCATTTGGATGTTTTTTATTCCTCTTCACTTGGGAAGCCTTTATAATTATATTGATATCCTTTTTCCATAATTATCTCAATCCTTATTTATATGCTCATACTGCATTTTTATTCTAACAATGTCCACTTGTCTTCTTTTGTGGGGTACACTTCTAGATGCTTAGGTGAAGAACATGGAGGATTTGATATGATGACCTAGACTTAGACTGGTGAAGCTGACTTATGGGATGTAGACCTGAAATTAGTTTGGATGTCCCTTTTCCAAGTGATGAAGTTGTTTCTTTCATATAAACCCCAAGTTGGAGATAATTATGTAAATTTATGAATTTCAATATAGTCATCACATTTATTTCCACTGCTACACTTTGGTCTTGTATACTATTGTTTTGATAAATGAAAAATACTCAGAAATGAAAAATACTCTTATTCCAGCATCCATTATAGTTTGTTTGGATTAGATGGGTTTATTCCTCAAATTGAAAATGGGGTGGAACCCTTCTTGAGTCATACTAGTTACATTATCTCATATTGAAGAAAACATAATAATTGGAATTGCCTTTATTAATAATCAAATTAATTACAAAGTGTTCCATTACAATCATCATATGACTGGATCTAAGGGAATGCTACCAACATATGATGCATTGTGATTGGAGAAATTGTATCATGAATTCTAAAAATTGAGGTTGTGCTTTCTTCGATGAATTTGGATTTTGCACACACTAATATTTTTATATTCACAAGGATCTCATTGTTCCTATAGTTTTGGAGATGCCAATAGGTGATTTCCCTGATAGTCGAACTTTTTGCATTCTTTTGATGATTTCTTGTTTCAAATGAAATCCAAAAATCTTCATTCATATTGAAGTGTGTTGTGTCTAGGATAATATCTAGTCATAGTTATTTACTTTGTTTGTAACCATGAAGTGCTTGAAGATGTATATTGTTAGTGATGTTACATAAGGGGCCACTAACTGTGATATCAATGTGTCTCTGGCATTTTTTGATATTAGTCAATAAGTCCTTATGATGTAACAACCATAGATAGATTCATATAGATTGAGGTAGTTTAAATATCCAAGTGTAATTCTAGCTACCCAATGTATGCACTTCTTTCAATGATAAAATACATCTATAGAGCGATTTACTACGTATATCATTAGTGATTTCATGTGGTCAGACCCAAGAAATCGTTGTTACATGTTCTCTGGTGTTGGAATAGCTTCAATGGCTTGCCATGAGCCTTTAGGAAGATAGAAATGAATGTAATTTTGATCCTTACATCGTTCAATTGTCATTTCATCAATAGTAAGCGATTGTAGTTCTTTGTAGTTTGGAAGGGTTGATTTTCAAGTATTGATTGACTACACACCCAACAATAACTCTAGACATTGATAGTGCTCCCATTTGCAATAACTTTATGATGGTTTGCAGTGTTGACATCAAGATGTTTCTATTAAAAAACCATGTAGAAGAACAAGGATTTTCATCTCTTTATTTATCCATGTATACTTTTCATTCACGGTCTACACCCAAATCTTTTTAGGGTGGTTTAGAGAGGTCCATGTATTCTCATTATCAGATTTATATTCAGTTCACAAGAATCCTTGATGTCGAGGTCACCAAAATCTTTGCACTAACCAAGAAATTATTATTTTATAATTTTGTTAGACAGTTATTTACAATTTTTGAAAACTAAATCAATAATATAATGAAATAAGAATGGACGAAATTTAAAAAATATATCATGTTTTAGTAAAACATGTATAGTTGCTCAATGTACTTGTCAGCTAGCTCAATCGGTTAAGCATGTTGCTTGTGAAGTGCAGGTTTCGGGATAAAATGCTGTTGGGACACTATAGGAGGGAATTAAGGCCTCTTTCTTAGTTACGATTGATTGTTCCTCTCTCTTGGTTCATGGAAAGGGGGTTTAAATTCCCCATTATAAAAAAGTGTAGTTGCTAGATGTGAGCAATCGATCAACAACACTTGTGCATAGTGCAGCCTGAAGCACCCCACAAATGCAACCACCCTAACATGCCCCATTAATGGAAGTAGGCCAAAACTCCTAATTGGAGAAAGTCATTTATGCATGTATGCAACCGCAATGCGAGCAACATATCAACACACAAGAAATGTCTCCGCCTGGAGCAATCAATGATAAAAACTTCATAACTTTTGATATACTTAATGAAATTTTAGAAATTTAATTTTGTAAGTTGGTACTATAAATTTTCATTGGATCAAATCATATACACATGAGAGGAGGGTGGAAAGCCTCCTCCCTTGGTGATTTGGGGTGATTCTTAGCGATCAAGGCCAAAGTCATGCCTTTTTTCATAGATTCAAGCATAAAAATGCTATATATTTTCCCCTTATGTTGTTGAAAGGTTGATTTTTTTGGAACTTCATTTTTCTCTTTTTTTGCTTCTCATTACTCCTTCAATTCGTTTTGATAGGAGAAATGTTGATTCATGCCCCTTCTTTTCCTTTCTGCCTCCATGCTTGACTTTCAAGTTAAGGAGGCCAGATCAAGGTCGTTTTAGGGAAGATTTACGCTTAATGATAGATTAATTGGAGTTTATGATCCAATTTCTTCCAAGCTTTGGTCTTGTTCTTACTTTTTGTATTTAGATTAGGTGAATAGATGCATAAATTGACATGCATGTGCTATTTCTTCCTTCTTCTACATCTAAACACTTGCAAACCTTGCTATTTGGACCCTTGAGGTCTAGACCTATGTTTACACTAAAGATTTGATTCTTTGAAAGCTATTCTTCTTGATTATTTCTTGACCTTGGGCTGATCTCATATGAAAACTTTAGATTTGTTGTTTAACACTACTTGTATGCTTAAAAATGATTAAGATAGCCTAAAAATGTATGAAGATCGAATCTTTCTCCTACCTCTTGTGAATTTAGACCCAAAGAAAAGTTCTTTAACTTGATATTGACATAAGAATGTGGTATAATGATTTTTTTTACTACATTTAAGATATTTCCTTTCTTTAAAGTGATGTTGCTTATTTGTTTGCATAGTAAAAGGATGAAATTGAGGCTAAGATAGACAAAATATGAATTAGCCAAAATATTATGATTGTTATACAACAAGAGTAGCATGTATTAGTTTCTCTACAATATTTAGATCTTGTAGCATTGTGTTAAGGGATTAAGAATGGTGTTTGGCCTTGTGTGGAGGCTGGTTATGAGTTATGATGATAATTAGGCATGTTAATCCATTAATAAAATAATACATGTATAATGATTGTCACTTTGTAAAGTATGCATTACAATTACTATCCCAATAACAATGTTTATTTGTAGAGTGATATATTTAGCAATTGTGAAGACTGTAAGGAGAATCATGATATTAGTTAAACTATGTAATAAGAAAGATAAAAAATTAACATAGTTAGATCCCTAAACATTGTGAGCCATCCTCAAAGTCTGTACTAGGATGGTGAAATAGGTCGTCACAGTTAGGGTGAAACCCAAGTGATTAAGATGTGTAGTAGATTAGACCCTAAGGGTTAATCTACAGGAGGTTAGGAGAAGTCCATTGAGGTGGAAATGAGAAACCCATAATTCTTGAGTTGTGAAATGAATATTGAGGGTGAAGCCTCATTTCATTTCTTGATATGAAATAAAACTTCTGGGATAAACATGTATTAAGCCCCAACTTTAGACCAAGGTGGAAAAAGTGTAGTGTGGCGTTAGGCCTACATGCAATAGGTGAACCTGGTCTTGTTGTTTCCTTAGGGTGTCTGGCTGAACCCTAAGGTATGGATGGTGAGTTGTGCATGTGACCATACCGTAATTGGCTAGGTACAAGTCAAATATGTTTGAGACGATAATAAAAAATGAAAAATCATTTGTTTTTAGTTTACTCATTTACCCTTTTCTCCTTCCATGTACACAAAACTTGCTTAATGGATGCATGCTTATGTTAAACTTGTAAATGTTTTTATGATTAATAAGAAAGATAAATATATAGATTTTTCATGCTTCCATTATATCTTCTCATTAGACATTGGCTAACAAACTAACAAAAAAATTCGATCCTAAAGGTGAGGTTCCAGCTACCCATCTCTGCTCTCCACCTGAGTGATTTCACCACCACTAGGTGAATTATTTTTTCTCGACGTATTGATATCTAGATATTATGAGATTTACTAGTGGGATTTTGTGCATTGCCAAAGCAAGATATTATATGCATACCTTCTCATTCATAAGCTAAAAATGTTAACTTGTATAAGCATTGTCAATACTAGTGTGACTTGCTAAGTGATGCATGCTATCTTATTTGACATAAAAAAGCATAATGATGCATTCTGTGAATCATTGAGCTCTTTATCACGTTCCTTATAACAAGGTTTATTCTTGGATGTTTGTAGTATGCATTTATAGTTTAACATTGGAGTTGATCACAACATCGAGTTGATCCTAATAGTCAAAGCATAATTTATTATTTTTATTGGGTCCTGACATATGTATTTATGGAATCCGAATCAAATTTTGTTGCTCATCATTGACATTTGTTAAAAATCAGTGTAATTTTAATTTTAGATTTTTCAATTTAGAAAATTTTAGATGCTTGTTTGAGGAGAATCACTATATTAACAAATCATAAGTGTAATAATATTTTTCTTAAAAATATAATTGATATAAATATAATGATAAATTAAGAATATCTTCTAGGAATCCACACAAATGATAATTATATTAACATCTCATGTTAGACAAACTAAACTCAAACAATCCAAGAATGATTGGTAATGACTCAACTCACTTGGACCAGGATGTAGAAGTGGCATGGTAATGAATGCAATAAATTATAGTAGATACCAACTATTATCATATAGTTTATGTATTGTGTGCAATTGTTTTGCTATAAAATCTTTAAAGGGATGAAATAGTAAGGTCAAAGGACATATTGTGGGACATTGGGATATGTTGAGAGATTTAAATGGAGAGGTCATTGTTGGGCCTAGCAGTATTTTCCAACCCATGGGCAAGGACCACTGGGGCTTGCATTGGCTTGCGCTACAAGGATATTCATATCCTGCAATCGCTAATTAGAAAAAGGGTGCACCAGTAAATTGCAACAGTCGCAACACACACATTCTAGAATTGGAAGTCGCCAATGGCCAAGAGACGAGACTGTTATGTACTGAACCTAGGATCTTATCCTATTTTAGGATTAGAAGGATAGTGATATTGGTTCTTAGAGTTGATCAAACAAGGATAAGATTTTATTCTAATGAATAATGTTAATACATGTAATAAGTTTTCTAGAATCTACATCACACATTTACATAAAAATTAAATATATGACAACATGTAATAAATTCATGATACATTTCCTTTGATAAATAATAATCACATAAAGTTTAAATAAGAGGAATAATGTGCTTAATACATGTATTAGAATAACGATTGGAAATTTCATGTACAATCATTCAAATTAAAGTGGAATTGTTGGATTAAATATGCTAAATGAGTAAAATGTGAAATTTTGTGCATAATAGCAATGTATGACTCTCTTAGTAACAATGTGAAATTTTATGGAACTCTAATTCAAGATTATTAAATGAAAAAGGGGATATATAATAATATATATGTAAATAAATGGTCAACACCATAATGGTGAGATGACTCAAAAAAGGAAACCACAAAACCCAAATCTAATACAAAAATAGTGTTCTTTGAGTCCCATTTAGCTTGGGTACCAAGTTTTATATTTATTGAACAATTCTTATTATCCTAATTCTATTTAGGAAAGAGAATATGGGTTAAGACAAAAAATATTAGATAAAATAGTAATAACTCCAAAAATAAAACTGATACTAGAAACTGATTTTTCATGTCATAGTTGGCATAGGTGCCAAATTTGGATATGTTTGCACCTTGTTTGAGCCCTCAAATAGAATAGGAGAGAAAATATGAGTTTTAAGTGCTTAATGTACAAAGTACTAAATCAATAAATTTGTTTTCCTAAAGTTATCCATTTAGGCCCTATTTTTTTGGATGTGGGTTGTCTTCGTCACATCGCAAAGTAATGAGTTTGAGAAAAAAATCCATTTGGTATGGTGTAGTCAGGTGAAGTTGGTTGATTCAGAACTACACATAACTACACACTTGATCGGGTATTCTGTGTATATGTACCGCACCCTTTTTGGGTGCATTCGAGTGTAGTTTCCTTATATGTTCTTTCTCTCTTTGTTTTCTCCATGTTTTGCCATATGTAGCCAACGTCTACCTGGGTGGTCACATGAATTTACCAGCAACTACCTTCTATATTCGGTAACACACATTCTTGATCACTGAATCCCTGAATAGAGGACCGCCAGGTGCCAATTGCTTTTATCTACCAAATAGTTACGAGTGGAAAGCACCCATCTCATGTTGCAGTATACCAAATAAAACATGAACAATGCAAAAGGCATCCTAATGTTTGATCTATTTTTGAAATTTTTGAACGTGCCCAATAACATAGTACCAAGCGTGCCCTTAACCGTTGTCATGTAGGGTTCCCTGACATTTTAAAACCCAGGTAGACTTCTGGCCATTGGATGATCATGGAAGGGGGAGAATTTATCTTCAACCTTCCTCTTTCGTATACCCCATGTGTGAAAAGTTTTAGCAACCTTATATTCTTGATTTCTCTCACCATTTTTAATGTCTGCGTGCGATTCCTTCTCCTATAGTTTCCTCTCCCTTTTTCGTACACAAGGACCTTAACTTCCCTAGGGTTTGGTACCCTCTACTAGTTTATCAGCATCGACCCCCTTTCATTCCCCTATCTCTCCTCTATTCCACTTTCCTTTTCTTCTCCATCCATCTTCTGGTCATCTGACCATATTAAAGCGTGGATCATGCCTTCACTTCATTGCCTAGATTGTTTTCTAGGTATCATTTTGGTCCTAGTCTCCTCCGGATGCCTCTCCCATACTCCAAACACCCTACTATAAGGAACTAGGGTTGAGGCTGATGCTTCAGACTGATGCAAAACTCAGAGATGGTCAGGATTCATTCCTCTCATACTCACGGAGATATCTGGACCTTGGTTTTGGCTTTTCCCCTCGTATTCACCTTTCCCCTCTTTTCACTTCTGGGTTTGTTATTTTTCAATTGAAACTCGATCATACATTTTCTTGTCATGTCTCAGCTTTATTTCTCCCATTTGAACTTTGATACACCATCAAGAATGTTTCCCAAAGAAGTTTCTTTGTTTAGATTGGCCTTTACCCTATTTTCTTTGTCTCTTATCCCTGTTGGTCATTGCGGGTTCTGGCTCTAGCATCTTTGGATGCACTGCCACCTCTAGCATGATTATATGAGGCAGGTGAGAGCCATGGAACTCTTTTATGAGGTGCATTCTCATTGCTTTGCAACATATGTAGGTGTCCAATTGTAGGATCGAACTCATGAAGTTTTGTATCTTTGTGAGTTGCTCAACGAGAGAAGAAGATGCTATAGAGGTAAAGTTTACTTCTCTGTAGTTCTGTTCCAGATTAGTCACATGCATCTTAGGGGTATTTCAGTAATTAAGATTGATGGATGTTCTTTTGCCTAAGTGTGGACCTGAGCGGGCCGGAGGACATGTGTCTAGCTTTGATAGGACCACCTTAGTAGTGTTCTTCTAATTGGATAATTGTTTTCCTGTGTGGGTTTTCCTAGATTCCCTATTGGCCAAAAATAAAAAAATACATAATAAATTATGTAAAGCTCAGAAAAAAAAGTGTTTTGAATCTTGAAATCATTATCTATCCAGTGATATCAGTTGTATCCCTAAATCAAATAAATAAGCATATGATTTTCCAATTTTTTTTCTAATTGGCTAGATTTTCTAAAATTCAGAAGTAATGATTTACATGTCAGAAAAATAAAGTAAAATTTGATATGAATTCAAAAAAATATAATATATAATATGGCATGGTTTTGGTAACATGATTTATTAGTAATAAAATGAGATTTTTTGGAGTTAATATAATAAATGCAAATGTAACCCTAATTTCATATGTGTTTTCAATAGGTGGTTTGAGACCCTGGTTTGGACCTAGGGTTGAACTTGGACATAGGTAGACCTAATATTGGGTGTGTTTCATCCCCCATGAGTCATATTGAGCAATTATTTTCTTTACTCTCTCTCTCTCTCGAGCCTCTTTGAGGTATTTTGATGATGAATATTCACTTTCTTGACTTGATGACCTATTTGGATCTAATGATTTTGAATTGTAGAAATCTATGTTGGACTTTTAAATTATACTTTACTTCTTGATGAGATCCTATTTGTGAAAGTTAAACCATGTTGTTCCTTATTGTGAGGTGGAATCCTAATTTTAAAGGTTGTGGACTTTTATGACCCTATGAAGTATCTTAATATTGGAAATATTTGAATGCCTATTTATGGGTTCTTTGACCCACTTTAATATCAGTGGGATGATATCATCCCTTATTTGTGCTTGACTATACTTTATCTTGCCTACCCTATTTGCATGGATGATTGACTAGTCATAACTATAAGTAGTGACTCCATATAGACATTGGGTTTTATTCCCCTACCATGTTTGATATTTAGGTAGTGGGTTCTGTTCCCCTACCAGACACTGAGTCTTATTCCCCTACCACTTATGATATTAAGCACTGGTTTTATTCCACTTCCATACAATGGGTTTTATTCCCCTACATATAAAATATATTTTTTTGGCACTACATTTTTAGTCCTCTTGCCCTTTTGGTATGGAAAACATATGGGTTCCTACCCTACTTTTTAGTATATGCTAGTATTTTTATTACTCACCATGCAACTATTTATGAATTGTGATATTTTGTTGTGACATTGTTTATAGGCAAGAAATCTCTTATTCTTTATTATTATCTTTTAACAATTCCAATTCTTTTGATACTCATTTGGATGATACTTTTCCTTTCTATGGGAAGCCTTGTTATTTTGATGACCTTTATTTCTTATAATGCTCAATCCATATTTTATATGCACATATCAACATTTTGTTGATATGTTCTATATTTTTTTTCCTTTTCTTGGGGCATGCTTCCAACCCTAGGTATAGGACTTGGAAGACCGGACATGGTGACATAGACTTACTAGATGAAGCTCTTAGGGAGATAGAGTCGAGATAGCTGGAGATCCCTCTACTTAGATCCTAATGATGTTGTAACTTACATGTAAGCCCCTTAATGGGAGAATATTTTGTAATCATGTTTAAATTGAATATAGTCATGAGAATTTTATTCCTCTATTATACTTTGGTCTTTTTAAATACCATTATTTGAGGAAAAAATGTGTACACCTATTCCAACATGCTTGTTAGTATGTTTGGAATAGATGAGTTTATTCTCAAATTAAGTAGGGAGTGGATCCCCTCTCGGGTCCCACTCCTTACAGAGACGAACCAAAAGGTTATTGTTTATCTCTGACAGTAAGATAAAAAAAGGAAGAAGGAAGTAAAAGAAAGGGAAGAAGAAAAGAAGCAGGATAGGACTGCCAAGGCTTCCGGGTGTTCTTCTTCGGACCATCTATCGATGTGCACTTTGTAGAAATATATCTTTCTGAGAAGTTTTGGGATTATAAAATTTGAGAGATCTCTCCCTACAGTGTGGTATCTTCTTATTTCTTTTTTTGAGTATATTATCATGGGTTTCGGGTCAAGACCCAAGAGGAAAAATTCTATCTTTGCTTCTTATGGTGGATTTTCCCGTGGTTGGCCCCGTAGTTTTTCCCTCACACATAGTTAGGGTTCTCCACATAAAAATCTGGTCTCTTTCCCTTCTTTATTCTTGTGATTCTATTATTGGCTTTACACACTCATTGGTAACGATTCCACATATATTTCCCTTTTCAACGTATCTTGGTTGCATAGTATATGTGCACATATATCCCATCAACAAATCTATCAAGTAATATAAGAGCCCAAGTTGGTAGAGTGCAGATCCAGATGGGAAAGGATGATGATGCAACAATGATTAAGTTGATGAGAACAAATTAACAAATATGAAAATACAAAATAGAGGATATTCTATATTGCAAGAATTTTTACGATTCAATAGAGGGACAAAAGCCAGAGAATCTGTCTGATACAGATTGGAAGAAACTAAATGGGAATACCATGATAATAGTGTAAAAGTGGCTCAATATTTTTCTATTCCACCACGTCTCAGAAGAGACAGATGCCAAATATCTATGGGGAAATCTCAAAAAATTATGCAAGCAAAAGATTGACACAAAGAAAACTTTCTTATTCAGGAAATTGGTGAACCTAAAGTATCGAAATGTTACAATCATTGTCAAGCACATGAATGAATTTTAAAGCCTTGTAAAAAAGTTGGGGTCCATAAAGATGGTTCATGATGATGAACTCCAGGCGCTACTTCTTCTGGGATCATTATCTGACAATTGGGAGACACTCTTTGTGATAGTTAATAGTTCTACTTAGAAAGGCAAGTTGATACTTGATCAAGTGAAGAGTAGTCTACTAAATGAAAAGACTCGATGATGAGTCTTAGGTGACAACAAGTTAGAGGTGCACTTCATAAAGAGCAAGGGTGCTGAAAAGCAATTGTTTCCTCTACTGACTAGATCTAGAAAGTTAGCAGCCGTCGGCAGCCATTTCTTTTACCCTAAACCTAATGTATACCCCCTCCATCTCCTATAAAAGGAGGGGTACTTCCTCCTCCTTGGGCATCTAGGGTTTTCTTGTATTAGTGCTCTGAAGCAATTTTCCTTGTATTCTCCTTCTAGATCTGAATAAAGTGGTTTTGCATCTTGTTACATGTTATTCCGTTATTCCGTTGTGTTTAAATCTAGTACTTGCTTTTCTCCTTCTCCCCTCTCTTGAGCAATCGAGTAAGGTAGGAAGAGACATCCATCTTCATTGTCTCTAATTGAGGATCAGTAGTCGTAAGACTCGAAGATGGCTAGATCACTTCCTTCCTCCATCTCTCTTTGCTCCTTCTCCACGAGTGAGTAGTTCTTTATCGAGGCAAGGGGAATAACCCCTTAGCTATGGCTTTCGATTTCTCTTTGAAAACGATTCTAGATGGCTTTTGGATTTGATAACTAATTGATCTATCAAAATAATTAATTGATTTGATCAAAAGTTAATCTAGATGGATATGACCGTGGAAGTTTGGATTTAGAACAACAAATCCAATCACATAGGAGTTTTGAAACGACTGCGGATCTTCTTCTTTTGGGATGATGAACTAAGAAACATGAGAACCAGGACCAATGGGTTCATGTGGAGTCCATCTATAGTGGATTTTTATTAATTCACTTGCCTTCATCGAATCCATCATTTTTAAGGATTAGTTTGTTTTTGCCTAGACTAAGGTGGTGAAAATCCCTAAAGCCTCGATTCTCATTTCTTGATCTAATCACCGCTTGTTTTTTCTTTCTTTGTAGTCTTTTCATTCATAATAGTTTTTCTTGTGCTAACAACAATCTTAATTTTCCTTGTGACAGGGCAAATTTACATTCTTGTTAAGCGCATTTTCTTTCTTGCATTTCCTTCCTTAGTGTTAATCATCAACCCCCAAAACTCGACTTTTACTTTCTGTTCCAAATCTAAAAAATACCAAAACAAATAAAAAGTTCTTCAAAACAATTGTGATAAAAAGAAATAATCTTAAAAAGTTGTCTTGTGGGATCGACCCTTTCTATACTAGCCTTAATCGGAAAGTTGAAAAAGGATTAAACTCTAGGATAATTATCTTAGTGATTATAAGTGCTAAGCGACACATTAATAATTTGGCGCCGTTGCCGGGGACAACGAATTTGTTTCTTTCGAACCCCAAAATTTTTGAAATTTTTTTTTCTTTTTTTATGCATTCTGAGTAACATTCCGGAAGTGCTACTCCTCCTTCTGCCGAGTTTCCATTCCGGTAGTCCATTTTTTCTGCAAATACGCTAGTTTGTAAAAATTGTAATTTTAGTTAGTTTTGTAAATTTTAACCTTGAGTCATAATCCCTTAGCTTCTGTTTTTTTGTAATTTACGGTCTTGTACAAAATCTTTAGTTCTTTTTTGAATTGTAAAAAAAAACCCTTTCAAATGGAGTGGGCATTGCAATATCCCCCACAATGTTATTATTGTGGTCATTGCCACCATGCATCTCTTGCCTATCCAAATTTATCCCATAGCACCCCTCTCTATGAGCCCTTTCATCCTAGTGGGTACAATCTAAATCCTTATTTTTCTGAGAACCAATATGGGGAACCTTTCTATCCATATCCTGAGAGAGGGTATGACCAACAAAACTTTGGGGGAAATGGACCTATTTATGATACCCAATATAATCCTCAACAAGAAGAGAAACTTAGGTCCCTAGAGAAGATGGCAGCAAAACTCATAACTAGCCAAACCTTGCTGGCCACCTTGTTGAAAGCCCAATCCCAAAACTCAAATGTTCCAAATATGTTCCCCCATAACTCGGTGACACCTTGTAATATTGTATCTTCCCACCATGATGAGAGCAATGGAAATAACAATCCACCATCTTCTGAAGATTATTATGAGGAGCAACACCACAACCAACATACTGGGTACCATGACCATGATCCTTATGGGGGGAATGGTGAGGATGGTACATTTTTTGGGTTGTATGAATCTAATAATGAAAATAAACTAAAAGAGAAACTTGGGGCTTTAGAAAAAATGGTAGTAGAAGGACAGAAAAAACCAGAAACCAGTCAAGCCCTTTTAGCTACCTTATTAGAGGCCCAAGCACAAAAATCTGTGGAGGACTTAGAGCAACCTAAGATGGTTCTTCCCGAAGATGATGATGATGATCTAATTTTTATGTCATATACATTGGATTCTAAAGAAACAATACATACTGTGGGGTCATATTTCTTGTACGATGAGGACGTTGGCATTCCTACCCTTCCCTTGGAGACTTTATTACTCGAGTATGAAAAGTCAATCTCAGAGAGTTGTCCTAAAGACCCAACAACCTTTCCCATCATTTGCAAAAGTCCAATTGTTATCGATGACCAATCCCCTCTGGTAGGATCTATTCTGGATAATGAGCAACCAACCTCCATTGATGAAACGATTCCTCCCATTCTGCCACAACCATTTCCCATTCTACATAAGGATGATATAGAAGTGGAGAACTCCTTAGAAGAAATCCATATACGCCCTTCTTCTGGCTGAAAGGAATATATCCCCATTTTTATCCTTCAAGAACCCATGGGAAATCCTTGCATAGAGGAACTACAGTTACCTGCAATATCAACCATAAAATCCATCTATCCCAAGGTTGATTGCATGAATTTTGAGGAGAGCCAAAATATATATGATGCTGATTTAAATTCGTGTGTCCCTTTCATATTACCACCAATTTTATGATATGCAGATCAATATGACAGAGGGAAACCAAAGCTTGATCCCCCACCCGATGTTGCAGAGTCGGCACCATATGTGCCACCCACTGGACACCCGTCAATCCCCCTCAAGCCACACACATTTATGACATTTCCTTTACTACTAAAGGAAGATGTGTGGATCCTTTTAGAAGGAGTGCAAGGCAAAAGACATTATAAAATCCTCTTTCAGCCTCTACGATCACCCATCAATTGGGTGTACCATGAAGCTCCTTTGTTTAAAGCTACAACCATCATCAACATCCCCTTCAACTGGACATTTTTTGAGCTACCAGGACCTTCCGGTGATCCTAGTGATTTTCTTCCCTCCATCCTGGATCTGCGTTTTGCTCGGGATGAGCAAAATTTAAAGTCCGGGGTGGAGGTGGGTGGTACATACTCCTTTCAGCTACACTATCTTATTTTTCTGAAATTTTTCATTATGTTATATAATTTAGTTTTAATTTCCTTAAAAAATCACAAATTTTCAAAATTTTTAGATTGTCCCATATCTAGTCGGCCTTGATATGATCATTTGTCAAAATACCCCCCTTAATGATGTAACTGCCTTGCAACTAAAATTTTGAAACTTTCATGACTAGAAATCCTCCTGTCACTTAGGACCTCAAATAATAATCACTCATTGGAAAAGATGGCAAGCCATAGATGACTGATAGGATTCAAGAGTGATGCTTTCTTACCATGTACAACTTGTATAAATTTTCTTAATTTTTCGCATTATTCGGTAATAGTTGAACCAATGCATGGTACTCTAAAAAAAAGATGGAAAAAAAAGTTGCACAAGAACAACCTCTTCTACTCTTCTTCCACCACTTCCAAATCTTTCCATTCGTCAAAAAGAAAAAAGCCAATAGTGCCCAAAACGCTAAGTTTGGGGTGGCACCCCTTCCCCTCTTCCGCTTCTTTCATACCCACGCAATTGGGTGTATCATCAAAAATCAAAGAAAAGAATGCGGTCAATGTAACTGCATGTCCACTAAATAAAGAGGTCTCGAGTCGAATATAGGAGAGGCTGTCCTTCTTCCATACCTCCTTCACTCCAATTTTCTACCCAGGGGAAAACTACAAAAACCCCAACCATCCAAAATCAGCCCTGTTCTTGTGTAAAACTAAAAAAAAAATTGGAGTAGCAAATGCAAAGGTGAAATGAAAATCTGTTTTATTGCAGGTCTTGAATAAATGCAAGTTTGTGAAGTAGGAAATATAAAAGTCACTTTTCATGAATTCAGGAAGTTAGGGTCGCTTGGTCATATTTTGGTGGAAGGAATCAAGTGGTTGTTAGGAGAGTGAGGATGATAGGTTGAGAGTATGTATTGAAAGTATTTCTTGATTTTAATGTTGCTCGGGACGAGCAAAGTTTAAGTTTGGGTATTTTGATGAATGCATATTCATCTCTTATTTTTGCTTCATTTAGAATAATTAATTAGGACTTTTTTGTTAATTTTAACTAATTCAAAAATAAATAGCACTTTTATCCTCTTGATATACTTTTCCTAAATTCTTATGATATTTTTCTTAATTTTCAGGAATTATCTAAGTAATTAAATCGAGAAAATAAAAGATGAAGATATGAGGCTTTTCAAATATTCCCGTAGTGCCTGAGATACTCGTCACCAAAATAGCCATATCTTTTGCGTCTAAAGGTGGAATTTCAAGATAAAGTATGGAATGAAAAGAGAATTTTATTGGATATAAAAAAGATATATTTTGCGGTAATTTTGGTGTTGATTTGGCTGCGCAATTAACCAGTGAAAGTAGCCTTACGTTTTCCCGCAGAGTCTGATTTCAGTATATACCATTCACCAAAATTGGTGTAACTCCCACATCCTAAGGCGGAATTTATTGTGCAAGTATGAGTTGGAAAAATAATTCAATTATCTATAGGAAAAATATATTTTCATACCACTTCCGAATTTTTGACTAGCCCAAAAATACGCTCGAAATCACTGTTACGAGAAATTACTGTAGAAAGAATGTAAAGCAAGCAATTGTTTCCTGTACTGACTAGATCTAGAACGTTAGCAGCCGTCGGCAGCCATTTCTTTTGCCCAAAACCTAATGTATACCCCCCTCCATCTCCTATAAAAGGAGGGGCACTTCCACCTCCTTGGGCATCTCAGGTTTTCTTATATTAGTGCTCTGAAGTAATTTTCCTTGTATTCTCCTTCTAGATCTGAATAAAGTGGCTTTGCATCTTGTTACATGTTATTCCATTATTCCGTTGTGTTTAAATCTAGTACTTGCTTTTCTCCTCCTCCCCTCTCTTGAGCAATCTAGAAAGGTAGGAAGAGACAGCCATCTTCATTGTCTCTAATTGAGGATCAGTAGTCGTAAGACTCGAAGATGGCTAGATCACTTCCTTCCTCCATCTCTCTTTGCTCCTTCTCCATGAGTGAGTAGTTCTTTATCGAGGCAAGGGGAATAACCCCTTAGCTATGGCTTTCGATTTCTCCTTAAATGATTCTAGATGGCTTTTGAGATTGATAACTAGTTGATATATCAAAGTGATTAATTGATAATATCAAAAGTTAATCCGGATGGATATGACCGTGGAAGTTCGGATTTAGAACAACAAACCCAATTGTATAGGAGTTTTGAAATGACTGTAGATCTTCTTCTTTTAGGATGATGAACTAAGAAGCATGAGCACCAGGACCAATGTGCTCATGTGGAGTCTATCTTTAGTGGATTTTTATTAATTCACTTGCCTTCATCGAATCCGTCGTTTTTAAGGATTAGCTTGTTTTTGCCTAGACTAAGGTGGTGAAAACCCCTAAAGCCTCGATTCTCATTTCTTGATCTAATCACCGCTTGTTTTTGCTTTCTTTGTAGTCTTTTCATTCATAATAGTTTTTCTTATGCTAACAACAATCTTAATTTTCCTTGTGACAGGGCAAATTTACATTCTTGTTAAGCGTATTTTCTTTCTTGCATTTCCTTCCTTAGTGTTAATCATCAACCCCCAAAACTCGACTTTTACTTTCTGTTCCAAATCTAAAAAATACCAAAACAAATAAAAAGTTCTTCAAGACAATTGGGATAAAAAGAAACAATCTTAAAAAGTTGTCCTATGGGATCGACCCTTTCTATACTAGCCTTAATCGGAAAGTTGAAAAAGGATTAAAGTCTAGGATAATTATCTTAGTGATTATAAGTGCTAAGCGACACATTAACAATCAACGAGTATCTTTCAAGAAAATATTAAAGGTGAAGCCAGATGTCCTATAGTTAGTTCACTCAGATGTCCATGGTCCATTTAAGGTGGATTCATTTGGTGCCAATAGGTATTTTGTCACATTCATCAATGATGCTTCTACGAAGGTGTGGGTCTACTTGTTGAAGATCAAGGATCAGGTCTTTTAGTGTTTCTAGAAATTTCATGCCATGGTGGAGCGAGAGATAGAGAAAAAGGTGAAGTGTCTATGCGTGGACAATGGAGGAGAGTACAGTTCTAGGAAGTTCTATGACTACTACACACATCACGACATATGACATGAAAAGATAGAGCCCATAACAGAGAGGATAAAATGTACCATTATTGAGGAAGTTAGATGTATGTTGAAAACTACATTGTTGCCAAATACATTCTAGGGTGAGGTAGTAAGTACTGCCAAGTATCTTATTAAGCAGTCTCCATTAGTTCCTTTAGGGTTTGATATACCTGAGAAGGTATGGACATGCAAGGATGCTTCTTAGGCTCATTTACAATTATTTGGACGCAAGGCTTATGCACACATTCCAAAGGAAAATAGGCAAAAACTAGATGATAAAGTCATGCCATTTATCTTTCTTGGCTATTGTAAGGCCCTTGACCAAGATTAATGCTAATTTGTGCTTGATTTGAATAATAAGATGCTTAAAACTTTAATCCAATCCTTTGAAGTGTTTTTTTATCATGTGACACACTTATGTTTCAAGTTTGGTCTTGTTTGAATGTTGTTTGAGCCATGTTTGCTTGTTTTGGACCAAAATGCAATTTATGCATGAGTGAGGCTAATCTTGCAAATTGTCACTTGAAGAGAGTGTTTCTTATGCTTTATCATCATGAAAGAGAAGATGATTTAATGGGGTGTCTTGTTTGAATCATGGTTGGTGATGTGATATATTATGGTGATTCTAGGGTTTTCTTAATTGATATAGTGACTATGCTAGGGTTTGATGTCATGACCACTACACCACTTTTGGTGAGTGTCATGACTGAGACACATGCTTTGGATGCATGGTTGCGACTGAGACAACATTGAGATGGGAGGTTCAAAACACCTTGTCTTCTAGTGTCTCGACTATATGTACATGTGAGCTAGGGTTTCAACCTTGAAGTGTCTTGACCGAGAGAAAGATGGAAGTGTCTCGATCCAGTCAAGAAGGGAACCGACCTACTAGGTCGCGACACTTTTTCTGGATAAGTATGAACATTTAAAATATTTTATGTGAGTGGAGGAAAGGCTTTTCTCTGATGGGCATGTGTCCCTTGATGTCCTATTATGTTGACACATCATAAAAACCTACTTCCTTCCTCCTTTGGGTATATAACCCCTTTCCTTCACACATGAGCAACCTTTTTGGCCCTACAATTTTTCTTCTTCCTTGAGGATGACCTTGGAGCTTCAAGAGCAAGGAAGATCAGATCTTGAAGCTTGGGTGGCTGATTCATCGTGTATGTTAAAGATCTAGTGCTAGATCAACTCCTTGGTGGTGATTTCTTGGAGATTCTTCTCCTGGTAAGTGATACTAAACCTTGATCAAGTTTCCTCCTTATGAAATCTCTATCTTCTTCTTCCTCCATGGTCGTGGATTATCCATGGTGGGTTTTCTTGGAGATCTCTTCTTCACAAGGGCCATATATCATGTTTTGACAAGATGGAGCCTAAGTGAGAGAATGGTTTCATCTCTTTCTCCTTTTTCTTTTGGTTTGGCCTAGAGTTTTCTTGCCTTGTTCTTGAGCAATTTCTTAATCATGGTGTTTCTTTTTTGAGGCGATTCTTTGGCCGAAGCTTGATGCTTGTTGGAGATCTTGAATCCTATGATCATGGAAGTTTGATTTTTCCTCCAAAAACAAGCGTGCTATATAACTTTTCCCACCTATATTATTGGCATCTTAAACCTGATCATATGTTGTTGTTTTACTTATTAAAAACATGCGCTTGATGATGAAAGGATCAATGCATTTTAGGGTTTAGTTCATGGAGTATTCTTGAAGAGATTATCTTTTGTATAAACCCTACAAGTTATGTACCCAATTTGTAAGAAATGGGAAATGGTGTGTCTTATTTGAATCCTTATCTATGGAACCATGCTCTTTTCTAAATGGTTTGGTTAAAAAAAACAAGAATAGGATTTTCGTATAATAACATGCATACGAATCATAGTTTTCTTTCTCTATACATAAATCTTTTGGGTGATTTTCTATGTTCATGTTTTAGGGTTGATAAACACCTTGGTGTAGGGTGTTTCTCACCCTATTGATGTTTGAGATTCTCTAATATTAAACCATGTCTCGACCTTGTTCAAACCTATCATGATGATGGGCATATAGAAAATATATGGTCGAGACATCCCTTGGTCTCCCCTTAGGTCAAGACCATGCATGGATGGTTAATTAGAACTCATTGACACGAAAGGATGGTTGTTCTACGCTTGACTGATCACAATGCGGCGTCACGAGCAAGACAACCCTACACGCGTGATGGTTAAGTCAAGCTGCGTGCACCGTGGGTCGAAACTCCTTACGTGCATCACAACCGCGATAGAGCCATGCACGCATTGCAACAAAGACCAGTGTTGTGCTTGTCACAACCGCAACATAGCCCTGCACGTGTTGCAGGTGAGATGACCTTGCATGCGCTGTGGGTCAAGGTGAGGTTGCACACATTGTAGGTAGAGTCATCTGTTGCATGCATTGTAGGTCATGACACCACGTGTCAATGAGTAATGGGATACATGTAGCTATGTACATGGATATTACCTAGTGTGATGATTATATTAAATGAGATGATTGTAAATGACTAATAATGAAAGATGATGCTTAATCTTTGTACTCTCCAAATATGTGGGAGATGATGGAATTAGGGTTAGAGGTTGCATGACGTTATGACACATTAATTGATTAAGTACAAACCCTAACCCTAATCAGGTAATAATGAGATACATATGCTCACTATACTTGAAGATTGTATCATATGATAGTGTCTTCTCTCTCCTATTTATGAATTGCTAACCTTATAGGTGAGGTAAATGGCATGGCCATGTGAGTGCCTTGGTGAACCATGTATAATACATGGGGTGATTATGAGAACTGTTGATATATAGTGTGTTATCAATTGTGTAGGAATTATATGAATGGGTCTAATTACCTAATAAGTACCTTATGTATAATTTGAAGTGAAATCATCTAGATGTAATTGAGGGAGTGGCATCCCGTAATAATGTGATATTGTTAATGACCTTGTGAGAGGCAGTAATACAAGTGTCATGTAATGATGTGACACCTTGTTGACAATGAGTCTCAATACCATGTTGGTGCATGGTTTATATACTTATATGATGCATGGTAGTGATACATACATGACATCATAAGATGGTACACCTACATTTGTAAATAATGATGATACTTAGTGTTGTAGATATCATTACCTAATCATGATTCATCTAATGATGTTAAACCCTAAATATACTCCAAGAAAGTGGGTAGTGACCCAGTCAGGGTTTGGTGATTCAATCATGATATAATCTATAAGAGTCTATGTGAGTAATATCTAACCCTAATCCTAGGGTAATTATGCTTATTGAACGTGCATGGATGAGTAGCATGTGGGTATACTTTCTCTCTCCTACTTGTAGGGTTCTATCTTGCAGGTAATTTAGTGTCATAGCTTGTACATGCTATGAAGATGATTAAGTGATACTATATGATGGCCATGAGCCTTGATGAAGTGCACTATAATTGTAAATATTTGGATGTGCATACTTAGTAATAAATTATAGTGCTTAACCCTAATACACTCCAAATTTATGGGAGGTAATGAAACTAGATATTGGTAATTAAATGGTGTCATGGAATCCTATGTGGTTAAGCATGAATCCCTAACTCTAAATTGAGAGGACATAAGACACATTGCTTATATTACCTAAAGTGTTCAATATGATGAGATAACAATGAGTACTCTCTCTTTATTTGCATAACATTGATTTTGTAGGTGAGATGATTATCATAGCTAATAATTGCTATGGTGTTTATGTGATATGACACAGGTGATGTACATATGCCTAATGAGGCATGATGTGATGGATATCATATCCAATGATTACTATGGTGTATATGTGATGTAATACATGAGATGTTTATATGCTTGAGGAGGCATGATAAGACAATAATGGGTCACTACTATAGAAATGGCTTATAACGTCACTTTTAACGGTGTCGGTTGTAATAATACACCGACACCTAAACAATACAACGTCAGTTTATAAAATAAGCTGACATCAATCTGTGAAGGGCGACCAGACACGGGTATCACTTTTATTCGATGTCAGTTACTTAATAACAAACCGACGTCGAAAATTAACTGCCAAATCCAAAATTTCTAGCGAAAAAAATTACCTCAAAAAATTTAACATATAGCGTCGGTCATTAACTAAAAAACTGACGACGAAAGGTTATTCGTGAAACAGAAATTGGGCACATTTTGATCGTCAGTTTTACAACAATGACCGACACTTATGGGTTTTCCCGCACTCTTCGTGCGAAATTTTTCACACCCTTTGATCGTCAGATTTTAAAAACAACTGACGACGATGGTCATTAATCGAGAACCAATTTTTTAATTGGCATATGTAGATAGACGTCAGGTTTTTTCTAGTTAAAACCGACGATTATCATGGGGAATAGGTGTCGGTTTGTGTTGATAACCGACACCGTTAGTGTTATGTGTCGGTGTTTTTGAATAACCGACACCGAATGTTAACTAAATATCGTGCGAGCGAGCCCGACTCTTCCCCTTTCTCTCTGTGTTGCAATCGGCTTAGCTAGGGTCTGGCGATTCCGGCGGTGAGCAAGCAGACTCCCTCCGCCGTGGAGCTCACAGCCGCCGTGGAGCTTGCCGCCATTCTCCTTGTCGCTACCGTGGAGCTTGCCGCCGCCGTGGAGCTCGCCGCTGTTCGTGGAGCTTGACACCACCGTGGAGCTCGCCGCCGTTCGTGGAGCTTGACACCACCGTGGAGCTCGCCGCCGTTTGTGGAGCTCTCCGTTCTTGGATCTGCCACCGTCGTTGGTCCTCTCTCGCCGGTCCTCCTCTCGCCGGTCCTCTCCTCTAACCACTAGAAAGCCAACGCCAACAACAGCAGCCGGAACCAGAGCTTGCCACGGCACGACAGTCTGTCAGAGCCAGCCGGTCTCCTACTACTGCTCATCACCACGGTAGTCCGTCAGAGACAGCCACATCTAGGGCTGGCAGTACACCCACGACACTGCCACTGTTGTCATTGCCACTTCTAGAGGTAAAGCCTTCAATTGACTAGGTTTGCATCCTAAATTCATCCTTAACATATGTTAACAAATAATCCTAGGAATTGATATGTTAACACCCATCTTGTGCTTGCATATATTTGTGCTTCTAATCCTCATGCTTGACCTAATTCAGTAAACCCTAGGAATTGATAGTATAAATGCATCTAAACATTCATAAGCTATTAATGTTGATTAATTTAGGAAGCATTGATATGTTGTTATGGCTGTCCACGAATGTTTTTATAAGAAATTGTGTGTTGAATGGGGTTGTGAACAAGGAATTGGTGTTGTATTTGTTGGCCTAGAAACCTATCCAAGATTTACTCATTAGGAGTAAATCTTGGATAGTCCCCGATTTGGGACTGTTCTTGAAAACCTAATCTCACTTAGGATGTAAGTGTATAATGTATAATATGTACTTAGAGAACAAACGGGAAAATGCTGCCAAAATTTTCTTGAAAACCCAATACACATTATACACTTACTAGTGAGATTAGGTGTTCAAGAATGGGATAGGTGGTACTGATAACTTCCTATTTTAGTAGTTTATCGTAGTCTTTTTCTTTAGTTTTCCATACTCGTTTTACGTTTGTACGGTACATAAACCTAATTCTACCCCTTTTTGTAAATACATCATCAAACTAACTTTTTCCTTTTACACTTGCAGAAAAAGCACAAAAAAATCATAAAAGAATAAACAACCTCAAGGCCGAGTGAAGCCAAACGGTCCCAAGACCGCATGGAGTTCAAACGGTCCCGAGACCGCATGAAGCCAAACGGTCCCAAGACCGCATGGAATTCAAACGGTCCCGAGACCGCATGAAGCCAAACGGTCCCAAGACCGCATGGAGTTCAAACGGTCCCAAGACCGCATGAAGCCAAACGGTCCCAAGACCGCATGGAGTTCAAACGGTCCCGAGACCGTACGAAGCCAAACGGTCCCGAGATCGCACGAAGCCAAACGGTCCCAAGACCGCATGGAGTTCAAACGGTCCCGAGACCGCATGAAGCCAAACGGTCCCAAGACCGCATGGAGTTCAAACGGCCCCGAGACCGCATGAAGCCAAACGGTCCCAAGACCGCATGGAGTTCAAATGGTCCCGAGACCGCATGAAGCCAAACGGTCCCAAGACCGCATGGAGTTCAAACGGCCCCGAGACCGCATGAAGCCAAACGGTCCCAAGACCGCATGGAGTTCAAACGGTCCCGAGACCGCATGCAGCCAAACGGTCTCAAGAACGCATGGAGTTCAAACGGTCCCAAGACCGCATGGAGTTCAAACGATCTCAAGATCGTCTGACGCCAAACGGTCTCAAGACCATTTGACGCCAAACGGTCTCAAGACCGTTTGACCTCACTCAAGGCCTATAAATAAGACCTCAAGGGCCATCCCTGAGGAGGTCCAGACGTCCAGAGGCTGTCTCTCTACTACCAGAACAACTCCATCCACCGCCCGAGGCTGCCAGTCTGAGACTCACGTTCCATTGCAAAGCTACCTTCTCTCTCATCAACAAAGAAGGTGAGAGGAGAAGATCCGTCGTCAAGCAAGCCACGAAGGGTGAAGATCGTTGCTCTCTCCACCAAGGGTTCAACCTTCTCTCCTCAGTGGAGATGATGTTCTTTCTATCTCTTCTTGCCTCCTCCTTTGTTGCTCCCTCTATGAGGAGCGAGTAGTTCTATCCACTGGGGCGCGGGGACTAGCCCCGCTGCCCATGTTTTGTACTTTGTACTAAAAAGATGTTATCCTTTCGTTTTAATACTAAATCATTTCATACATGCTTGAATGATGGCCACGTTCTTGTATGCATCTATTGTCTTTTGTTGTGGTTTGTCTACGACCGCTCTCGAGACTCGAATACCGATTTAGTGTTGGTTTCTGGTGTGTGTATCCACCACACATTCGTTTCGGTGTCTAGGAGTGTATCTCAAAGAGTGGAGTAAACTCACTATCATCCGTTACACTTCCATCTGTATGGAAGTAACCTTGGTAAGTCGAGGAACACGCTTTGCGAGGGGAATGATGTAAAGCATGTGACCATTTGATCGGGAATGGCTGGCGTTGCAACATTCCCACACTTCTCGTAGCTAGGTTATCCGAATAGGAGACTAGGCCTACAAAGACACTATTCGATTTGATAATTATCGCTCGCTTGTTAGTTTTAGATGCACGTTTCATGAGGTTGAGTAAGATTTCTCTCTTTGGAAGACTACATATCTTCATTGACACGTAGAAATGTACCGAATGAGAGCTACTTAACCCTTGAAGGATGCGATGCATTGCTCTTGTCTTATATGGGCATTGGTCTTGTGGAACATCGAAGGATGCAATGCATCACTCTTGTCTTACGAGGCATCGGTCTTGTGGAACATCCTTGGATGCAATGCATCACTCTTGTCTTATAAGGCATCGGTCTTGTGGAACATCCATGCATCTAGCTTATAAGTCTTGCTTGCTTAGTACATAAACAATGCATGTGTAGCGGTGGTGAATACCTGCTTAACCTCAGTGATTCATCATCATTTGTTAAATCTTAGTTTTACTTGCCTTATTTACTTTTCATGCTTTAGTCTAAAAACCAATCAAAATCCAACCTTTTGATATAAGTGCCAATTAGTAAAGTAACTAAGTGAAGTGCTGTACGTTTTCCATCTTGTTGCTTGCAACAAGACCGTTGTCTTTTGGGTTCGATCCTAAATCTGTACTATAATAAGGCTTCCATACTCTTATGGGGTTGGAGTTGTTATCTAAGCACCAGTTCTAGGTAAACCTAGGGAAGACATCCATCCTCTCTAGGGTTTTTGGTGATAGAATCCTGGGACTCCCATTGGAAGACTGAAAATATTTTGGTGTAAGTCCCAGCTCCATCAAAAAATGGCGCCGTTGCCGGGGACAACGGAACGTTAGTATTTCACTTAGTTTATTTTTCTAGTTGGTTAGGATTTTACACTTTCTTTTTGAATCATAACTCATCATCTTCTTGAAACTTTCATATTGTCTCCATTATCTAAAGGTGTCCTCTTTTCTTTACTCAGGTAGAACCCGTATATGCAATCACCGCATAATCGAGGATTCTCCCCTGATCCGGAGTTCGACTCCGAGGTAGAGAGAAGTTTCCACCGCAGAATCCATCTCAATCGCCAACGCGCTAGTCAAATGGCTGACGAACAGCATCAAGCCGCTTTGGTGATGGAGAGAGTCAATGCTGCTATCGCCACACAACGGGCACAACTCATTGCAGACACCCGTGCCCAAATAAAAGCGGAGATACGAGCAGAAGAGCAAGCCCGCATAAGAGCAGAGACCGAGGCTGCTCAGCTCGAACTACGAAACAAGCAACTGAGGGACTATGCTGTCCCGAAGAATTACGAAGACAACCACCCGGTCCGGCCTCCGATCATCAATATCCCAAACTTTGAGATCCGGACCCAGTGGATCCAGATTATGCAAGGAATTTACTTTTCTGGAGGTTCAGGGGACGATTGCATGGACCACTTGAAAAGTTTTAAGGCATTATGCCGCCTGGTCCCGCAAGCTGGCATTGCTTTCGATGCAATAATGCTCCACCTGTTTCATTTCACCTTATCTGGAAGGGCCTTGAGTTGGTACAACTCATTGGACAGAGAACCCATCATAACCACTTGGGCCCCTCTAGAGGAAAAATTCTTGGAGAAGTTCTTTCCACCCTCGCTGACCTATGAAATCAGAGGGCAGATCAACCATTTCTCCCAGCTACCTGGAGAAACCCTCGCTGAGGCATGGGAAAGATTCAAGGAACTTCTACGTAAATGCCCTCATCATGGAATTTCACAGAATCAATTGATTGAAACTTTTTATCGAGGGGTAAGTGATGACATTAAACAGTTCCTAGATTCCACATCTGGAGGAAATTTCATGAGGAAAAATTATGAAGATGTCTGGAAAATCGTTACTTTAGGAGCTGAAAACCAGTCCAACTGGGGGCGGTCAACCGGAAAAGGCGTCCTTAAAGTCTGTAAAGCTGAGGAATCTATGGAACTAAAGTCAATAGCCGAAGCTTTGAAGACAATTGCTCATAAACAGCAAACCCTTGAAACAACCCTAGGGGAAATTGATAAGAAGAAAACCCCGCTGGTTCATCAAGTCAAAGCCGTCACAGGATCCTGTGAGGCTTGTCATTCTTCGGATCATCCGACTCTTTCCTGCGGAATACTCTATAATGTGATGATGGATCTGCATCCACCACCACAATCCTATGAGGCCATCACTAATCAGGCTGAAGATCAGATTCCAGAGCAAGTCAATTCCATCCATACTATTCCCGGACAAGTTTATTATAATCCCAGTCAACCAAGGAACCATCCTGGATTCCAGTATGGGAATCCCTCTGGAACTGCGAATCCGCAACATCAGACACAAGGGGGACTTGACAGTAGGCTGCCTCCTGGATTTCCAAACAATTTTAACCAAAATCAAGGGAACCCAAGGAACAATTTCCCTAGGGCTAACTACCCTAGAAATCAATCAGCCTACTATCAGTACACTCATCCCCCGCTTCACCCGCAATTGCATATTCAACAGTCTCAACAACAAAACCCTCAGAAAAACGTCACTGCACAACCGGAAGATGAGCTATCTTTGATAAAACAAATGCTTCAGTCCCAGCAAACCATGCTAGCTAACCAACAAGCCCAACAAAAGGTAGTTGAAACCCAGCTTGCTCAGATTGCTGCACAGTTAAAACCTTCGGCAAGCACTTTTGATGGGCAGCCTGAACCAAATTCTAAGTACGGGCAAAACAAACACGAACAGCTGAATGCCGTCACCACAAGGTCGGGACACATTCTTCCTGAACCCATCAAGATCACTCTAGATGATGATGATGTGCCCACTTTTATGACGAAAGAGATTTCGCAACAAGGGATTGAAAAATCCTCCGAAGGCACAAAGGACGAAAACAAAGAGCATGTACCTGCAGAATCCAAAGTCCTGCAATTCAAACCAAGGATCCCGTACCCAGGCAGACTGCAAGAAACAAAAATGGACGCCAGGTTTCAGAAATTCAAGGAAGCAATGAAGAAACTTTATATTGACATCCCACTCCTTGACGCTCTATCTGAAGTACCAGCATGGGCAAGGTATCTCAAAACTTTGCTATCGCGTAAGTATATCACCAAAGAGCAGGAGACCGTCAAGCTCGCTCAAACCACTTCTGACATCATCCTGAACAAACTACCCAAAAAGAAGAAGGACCCAGGTTCATTCGGAATCCAATGTTGCATTGGAAATGCATCCACAAAGAAAGGGTTAGCTGACCTCGGGGCTAGTATATCCATTATGCCCTACTCAATGTGCCAACGCCTTGGTCTCACTGACCTGCTGCCTACAGCAATGACTATTCAACTAGCTGACTCCACCGTAACTGCACCGTTGGGAATCATCGAAGATGTCCCAGTAAGGATAGGGAAGGATGCCTACGTTCCATGTGATTTTGTCATCATGGATATCAAAGAAGACTTGAGGTATCCGATCATTTTCAGCAGGCCTTTCCTAGCTACAGCCAGAGCGCTAATCGATGTAGAAGCTGGAACCATCATTCTTAGGCTCGGAAAAGAAGCAATTCAATTCCGCGTCCTTGATAGTATGAAAGGTCCCAGCATCCAAGAAGAGGTCTTTCTTTTAGACGCAATTCAACAAATGTCGCAATTAGAAATCTCCGAGCCAATCGACGAACTTGAAAATGCTCTTACCAATCCAGAAGTTGAGTTCTCTGCAAATGAACTAGTCCAGCAATGTACCCAATACCTAGAGAAGATAGAAGAAGCACCGGAGGCTACTTTTGAAGAGCTTAAAGCCATCACTACCATTGAAGCAGCAGAACCACCAAAAACCCCTAAATTGAAGACTTTACCCACAGGGCTCAAATATGTTTTCCTGGATAGGGAAGAGTTATGCCCAGTTATTATCAGCTCCACCCTTACCGAAGACCAAGAAGTCAGGCTTCTGGACAAACTAAGGAGGCACAAAAAGATCATTGGTTATAAAATAACCGACCTCACAGGCATAAACCCGGCTCTGTGTATGCACAAGCTTCCTATGGTTGAAGAATTTAAACCCACTCGTGAACACCAAAGAAAACTGAACCCAAACTTGAAAGAGGTAGTTCGTTTGGAGGTCCTCAAACTACTCAAAGCTGGCATGATCTATCCTATCTCTGACTCTCAGTGGGTCAGTCCAGTTCAGGTTGTTCCAAAAAAAGGGGGCACTACTGTAGTAATCAACGATAAAAATGAGCTCGTACCCACTAGGACTGTAACGGGGTGGCGAATGTGCATCGATTATAGGAAGTTGAATAAAGCTACAAGGAAAGACCACTACCCTCTACCCTTCCTTGACGAAGTCCTAGAGCGCTTGGCCCACCAAAAGTATTTCTGTTATCTCGATGGTTACTCCGGGTTCTACCAAATTCCCATACATCCAGAGGACCAAGAAAAAACCACTTTCACTTGTCCCTTTGGGACATATGCTTTCAGAAGAATGCCATTCGGGCTATGTAACGCTCCGGCTACTTTCCAACGCTGCATGTCTGCCATCTTCGCCGGATTAACCGAATCTGTTATGGAAGTTTTTATGGATGATTTCTCTGTCTATGGAGATTCTTTCGATAACTGTCTAAATAATCTTGAACGAGTCCTGCAACGTTGCAAGGAAACGAACCTTATCCTGAATTGGGAAAAATGTCATTTCATGGTAACAGAAGGTATCGTCCTCGGACATAGAGTAAGTGATAGGGGAATTGAGGTCGACAAAGCAAAGATTGATGTTATCTCAAAGTTGTCACCTCCGAAGGACATAAGGGGCGTTCGAGCTTTCCTAGGTCATGCAGGGTTCTATAGAAGGTTCATCAAAGATTTCTCGAGAATAGCTAAACCCATGACCCAACTCCTGACAAAAGATGCCGAGTTCGTTTTCGACCAAGAATGCATGCGAAGTTTCTCCACCCTTAAAGAAGCATTAATTTCCGCACCTATTCTAAGGGCTCCAGACTGGTCGCAACCATTCGAAATCATGTGCGACGCAAGTGATTATGCCATAGGAGCCGTTTTAGGACAACAGATCGATAAGAAACCCTATGTCATCTACTATGCATCAAAAATGCTTGACGAAGCACAGAAAAACTACACGACCACGGAAAAAGAGTTTTTGGCTATCATCTACGCCTTCGAAAAATTCCGCTCTTACCTGATCGGCTCTAAAGTCATCGTCTACACAGACCATTCTGCTATCCGACATTTGATCCAGAAACAGGACGCCAAACCCACGCTCATCCGCTGGGTATTAATGCTTCAAGAATTCGACGTAGAAATCAAAGATAAAAGTGGCGTAGAGAACGTTGTAGCCGATCACCTCAGTAGAATCGAGGTTGAAGAAAAAGATAAAATCCCTATCAGGGATTCTCTTCCTGATGATCAGCTTATGAAGGCCACTCATAGTTTTCCTTGGTTTGCTGATATCGTCAATTATCTAGCCACATGGATCATCCACCCGTCTGCTTCATATCAGGATAAAAGGAAATTCCTTCATGATATAAAACGTTATCATTGGGACGAACCCTACTTATTTTACCTCTGTGCCGACGGACTTTTTTGCCGGTGCCTTCCAGAAGAAGAAATAACCTCGGTTTTGGAACACTGCCACTCCGGACCCACGGGGGGGCACATGGGCGCCAAGAAAACTGCCATAAAAATTCTACAATCTGGTTTCTTTTGGCCCACCATATCAAAAGACTCACATGATTTTGTCAAAGCCTGTGATAAATGCCAATTTTCGGGCAACATATCAAAAAGGGATGAAATGCCTCTTACCATGTGGCAGGAAATTGAACTGTTTGACGTATGGGGGGTAGACTACATGGGACCTTTCCCTTCATCATATGGCTTCTCTTACATTTTGGTCACAGTAGATTATGTCTCAAAGTGGGTCGAAGCTATACCCACCGTATCCAATGACTCCAAACCTGTTGTCAAATTGTTCAAAGACACTATTTTTCCGAGATTTGGAGTTCCAAGAACGGTCATATCTGATGGCGGGACCCATTTCCTGGAACGAAGTTTCGAAGCGCTACTGAGAAAATACGGAGTCCATCACAAAGTTGCCACACCTTACCACCCACAAACTAGTGGCCAGGTAGAAGTATCCAATAGACAGATAAAAGCGATTCTTGAAAAAACAGTGAATAAAAACCGCACTGATTGGTCCACCAAACTTCCTGACGCCCTCTGGGCATACCGTACTGCTTACAAAACACCAATTGGAACAACTCCGTTTCGTTTGGTATACGGCAAATCATGTCATCTTCCAGTAGAAATGGAACATAAAGCCTGGTGGGCCATCAAGCAACTAAACTTCGACCTTAAAAACGCAGGGGAAAACAGACAACTCCAGCTACAGGAGCTAGAAGAACTCCGAATGACAGCATATCACAGTGCCAGAATCTATAAAGAGAAAACAAAAATGTGGCACGATGGACATCTTAAGAGAAAAGATATCGCCGTTGGCGACAAAGTGCTCTTATTCAACTCCAAGCTCAGATTATTCCCCGGAAAGCTCCGAACAAAATGGTCCGGACCCTTCACCATAAAACATATCTACCCAACTGGAGCCGCCATTATCATTGACAACAACAGAGGAGAACGAACGGTTAACGGGCACCGTTTAAAAAGATACTACACTCAGGAAGACAAAACACATCAACAAACTCTCGATATCAGAGATGCTACGCCCACAGCATAACAACCTTACAGTTTCGTCGAGCCAGTGACGTAAAACCAAGGCGCTTCTTGGGAGGCAACCCAAGACCTCAGTATCACCTTCTCTAATTTCTAGTCTTTTATTTTTCTTTTGAATTTGTTTTGCTTTCTTTAAGTTCTTTCATCATTAATCTAAAAATACAAAAAAATCTACATAATCAAAACTACAAAAACAATACATAAAACAAACAACATAAAAATTCATAAACCAAAATACAAAAAAATAATATACATACTCAAAAACAAACATAAAAATATACAAACCCTTTGTGCCCCTCCAAACGGTCTTCAAACCGTTTGGAGCCAAACGGTCTTGAAACCGTTTGGACTCCAAACGGTCTTCAAACCGTTTGAGCCAAACGGTCTTGAAACCGTTTGGACCCCAAACGGTCTTCAAACCGTTTGGAACCAAACGGTCCTCAAACCGTTTGGAACCAAACGGTCCTCAAACCGCTTGAGCCAAACGGTCTTGAAACCGTTTGGACTCCAAACGGTCCTGAAACCGTTTGGAGCCAAACGGTCCTGAAACCGTTTGGGACCAAACGGTCCTCAAACCGTTTGGGACCAAAACGGTCTTGAGACCGCTTGGGACCAAGCGGTTTTCAAACCGTTTGGAATACAAAAGGTCACCAACCAATCACTATAAATATCAACCCTACCCCTCAGTCTTTCTCTCTTCGAACCTTCGAATTCTCCAGAGTTTTCGTGCGAAGAGCTTCCCTTTTTGCTCTTGCTGCAACCGCGCAAAGTCATCCTTCCGTCCACCTTCCGCAAGGTAGTCCGGCGACTCCACGCTGCTCATTCCATCGCCAGTCGCTGCTTATGCTGCCATCACCATCGTTATCGAATGGTTTCATCAACCGACCCGTCGCCTTCGTCGCCGCACCGTTCTGTCGCCACCATCATGACGCCAGTGCCGTTCCCTTTACCATCGCACGACATCTCTTGCTCCGCCATCGCCGTTGCTGTCAAAAGATTTCACCGACTCTCCACCGTTTTCATCGCCGTCGCCGTTCTTCTCATCGTTTTCGAAGGCGCCGACGCGTTCTTCACCTGCGCGCCGTTCCACCTTCTCCCGCGCCGGCAACCTGCGACTTTTCACTTTCCAAACAGTCTCGAAACCGTTCGGGACCAAACGGTCTTGAAACCGTTTGGAACCAAACGGTCTTGAAACCGTTTGGAACCAAACGGTCCCGCAACCGTTTGGAACCAAACGGTCTTGAAACCGTTTGGAACCAAACGGTCCCGCAACCGTTTAGAACCAAACGGTCCTCAACCCGTTTGGAACCAAACGGTCTTCAAACCGTTTGGAACCAAACGGTCTTGAAACCGTTTGGGACCAAACGGTCCTCAAACCGTTTGGGACCAAACGGTCCTCAAACCCAAAGCTTTTCTCTTTGAAAACGATCTGAGGATTGGAGACGTATTTGTATTTGAGCTACTTCTGAAGGACAAAGATATCATGAACTTTTGTGTAACCAAGCAGCACATATCAAGCAGCACTTGCAACAAAGACTATCCTCCAGTTAGTGGCAACATGGAAGATGGAATCAATATTGAAAAGCAGCTACCTGACTCAATCCATGGATGATGAAGTAGGACATCCCAAGGAAACTGATGTCGAAGGCAGCAGCTACCACAGTAACCTGAAGAATGATCAAGCAAAGGATCTGCTAGACAATATCAAGACAAAATTGCAAAAGAGTGCGCTGCGAAATTAATGAAGCTCCTGAGTCAGCACTCCAAGGCATACAGCAAAGAGCACTTCAATCGCCCAGCCTTCTGCCACAAATGCCCCCATCTTTACGAGGGCAATTCGCATCCACTCTACTCCGATCTCCAAGGGCTACCGAAAATCTGCCTTAGCTCGCAGCCCTTGTTCTAATGACTTCTCAACCTATCACTTTGCCACTCTGCGGACAGAGTGTGTGATAAATTAGGGGGGGGATTCATTAGACAAGGGCTAGGTATCAACTTCTATACTCCCTTGTCCTTTTTTTTATAGTCACCTCAACTAACCCTAGAATCATGTTAGTCTCTGCAAGTAAATAGCACTCAGACATCAAATGGCGATTTATCAATTTCCACCTACTATGGATCCCGTATTTTTGCTTCAATTCTTTATCTGACTCTCCACAGGTCAAAATCAGGGTTTAAATAAGCCGAGATCTCGAGGATGAGAGGAAAATTAGGCAACTTCCAAATTAAAAAGTTCTGCAAGTGGACCACAAACCAAATAAGTGCATGCTGAAAAACTTTAAGAACAACTTTCCTCTCTTCAAAATAAAAGAGGTTTGGCCGCCCAAAATAAATTCTCATTCCAAAACCCAAGCCTGTGAGTTTTTGAATAAAAGCCAGAGAGACGAATAAAATCTTGAGAGTTGTGCCACGCATAAGGACCTATATGAAGAACTGATAAAGGGCTCACCCGGCCGGCACATTCCGCTGCCCTCACAAAGGCAGATGTGTCGCGTCCGGCAGTGAAACCCTAAAAGTTCCAAGTATATGAAAAGGCTCATAAAGGACTTGCCCAGCCGGTACATTCAGCTGCCCTCATAAAGGCAGATGTGTCGTGCCCGGTAGTGAGATCCTAAAGAGCATAGACAGCCCCTCCCCCACTCGAAGGGGAGCTACACTTCAAAGCCTTTAGCCAACCCTCATACCCTCTCTAGCTTCCAGTAGGTTTCCAGAGAGGTATACAGTTGATTAGAGTCAACGACATGCACAGAATAAATGTGGTCCCAAGACAAATTTTGAGATACGGAAAAACCCTGAGATCCAAGCAACTCTCGAAATCCAAAAGAATCAAGGCATGCAATAAGTCTCGATATGACCTCTGGGGAACTCAGGTCAAGAATTGAAGCAAGAGTATGGAGACCCTAATAAAGATCGCCTCGCCATTTCATGTCTCAGCTCTATCTAACTTGAGGACAAGCTAGACTCTAAGTTAGGGGGGGTGATAACTTCCTATTTTAGTAGTTTATCGTAGTCTTTTTCTTTAGTTTTCCATACTCTTTTTACGTTTGTACGGTACATAAACCTAATTCTACCCCTTTTTGTAAATACATCATCAAACTAACTTTTTCCTTTTACACTTGCAGAAAAAGCACAAAAAAATCATAAAAGAATAAACAACCTCAAGGCCGAGTGAAGCCAAACGGTCCCAAGACCGCATGGAGTTCAAACGGTCCCGAGACCGCATGAAGCCAAACGGTCCCAAGACCGCATGGAATTCAAACGGTCCTGAGACCGCATGAAGCCAAACGGTCCCAAGACCGCATGGAGTTCAAACGGTCCCGAGACCGCATGAAGCCAAACGGTCCCAAGACCGCATGGAGTTCAAACGGTCCCGAGACCGCACGAAGCCAAACGGTCTCGAGACCGCACAAAGCCAAACGGTCCCAAGACCGCATGGAGTTCAAATGGTCCCGAGACCGCATGAAGCCAAACGGTCCCAAGACCGCATGGAGTTCAAACGGCCCCGAGACCGCATGAAGCCAAACGGTCCCAAGACCGCATGGAGTTCAAACGGTCCCGAGACCGCATGAAGCCAAACGGTCCCAAGACCGCATGGAGTTCAAACGGCCCCGAGACCGCATGAAGCCAAACGGTCCCAAGACCGCATGGAGTTCAAACGGTCCCGAGACCGTATGAAGCCAAACGGTCCCAAGACCGCATGGAGTTCAAACGGTCCCAAGACCGCATGGAGTTCAAACGATCTCAAGACCGTCTGACGCCAAACGGTCTCAAGACCGTTTGACGCCAAACGGTCTCAAGACCGTTTGACGCCAAACGGTCTCAAGACCGTTTGACGCCAACCGGTCTCAAGACCGTTTGACGCCAAACGGTCTCAAGACCGTTTGAACCCAAACGGTCTCAAGACCGTTTGACCTCACTCAAGGCCTATAAATAAGACCTCAAGGGCCATCCCTGAGGAGGTCTAGACGTCCAGAGGCTGTCTCTCTACTACCAGAACAACTCCATCCACCGCCCGAGGCTGCCGGTCTGAGACTCACGTTCCATTGCAAAGCTACCTTCTCTCTCATCAACAAAGAAGGTGAGAGGAGAAGATCCGTCGTCAAGCAAGCCACGAAGGGTGAAGATCGTTGCTCTCTCCACCAAGGGTTCAACCTTCTCTCCTCAGTGGAGATGATGTTCTTTCTATCTCTTCTTGCCTCCTCCTTTGTTGCTCCCTCTATGAGGAACGAGTAGTTCCATCCACTGGGGCGCGGGGACTAGCCCCGCTGCCCATGTTTTGTACTTTGTACTAAAAAGATGTTATCCTTTCATTTTAATACTAAATCGTTTCATACATGCTTGAATGATGGCCACGTTCTTGTATGCATCTATTGTCTTTTGTTGTGGTTTGTCTACGACCGCTCTCGAGACTCGAATACCGATTTAGTGTTGGTTTCTGGTGTGTGTATCCACCACACATCCGTTTCGGTGTCTAGGAGTGTATCTCAAAGAGTGGAGTAAACTCACTATCATCCGTTACACTTCCATCTGTATGGAAGTAACCTTGGTAAGTCGAGGAACACGCTTTGCGAGGGGAATGATGTAAATCATGTGACCATTTGATCGGGAATGGCTGGCGTTGCAACATTCCCGCACTTCTCATAGCTAGGTTATCCGAATAGGAGACTAGGCCTACAAAGACACTATTCGATTTGATAATTATCGCTCGCTTGTTAGTTTTAGATGCACGTTTCATGAGGTTGAGTAAGATTTCTCTCTTTGGAAGACTACATATCTTCATTGACACGTAGAAATGTACCGAATGAGAGCTACTTAACCCTTGAAGGATGCGATGCATTGCTCTTGTCTTATATGGGCATTGGTCTTGTGGAACATCGAAGGATGCAATGCATCGCTCTTGTCTTACGAGGCATCGGTCTTGTGGAACATCCTTGGATGCAATGCATCGCTCTTGTCTTATAAGGCATCGGTCTTGTGGAACATCCATGCATCTAGCTTATAAGTCTTGCTTGCTTAGTACATAAACAATGCATGTGTAGCGGTGGTGAATACCTGCTTAACCTCAGTGATTCATCATCATTTGTTAAATCTTAGTTTTACCTGCCTTATTTACTTTTCATGCTTTAGTCTAAAAACCAATCAAAATCCAACCTTTTGATATAAGTGCCAATTAGTAAAGTAACTAAGTGAAGTGCTGTACGTTTTCCATCTTGTTGCTTGCAATAAGACCGTTGTCTTTTGGGTTCGATCCTAAATCTGTACTATGATAAGGCTTCCATACTCTTATGGGGTTGGAGTTGTTATCTAAGCACCAGTTCTAGGTAAACCTAGGGAAGACATCCATCCTCTCTAGGGTTTTTGGTGATAGAATCCTGGGACTCCCATTGGAAGACTGAAAATCTTTTGGTGTAAGTCCCAGCTCCATCAGGTACACATTTAAGAATGACATCACATGTATAAACCCTAAAGTTTTAACCATAAAGTCTAATCTGTTTACCCTAGACCCTAATCTTGTTGTAATATATACTTATTTTCTCTTTGATCATAGAATGGATAGATCATGGATGTCCATTCGCAATCGCTGCACCCCAGAGTTTATTTCCCGTCTTGATCAGTTTTTTAGATTTTCCGAGGAACATAGGAAACAACCTGGAGATAGGTTCTACTATCCATGTAGGCATTGCGGTAACAACTTGAAAGTCAGTACTGGTGACGAAATCAGAAGTCATGTCATGTGCGACGGGATTTTACAAGGCTATACAGAATGACACTGGCATGGAGAGATTTCAAACCTGAAACCAGTGGATGTCGATAGCAGTGCTTGTATGGAAGAAGAAATTGCCTCTGATGACGTAGATGTGAATGAACCAGTTCTAGTAGACATCGTTGATGCGATTCTGGATAGTTGTGGGGTAGAGCACACCAATCCACCTCCCATGTTTAGAAACATTGTGCATGATGAAGAGATACCATTATACATGAGTTGTAAGTTTACGAAGCTTAGAACTGTGTTGAGATTGTATAAACTGAAAGCTAACAATCGATGGAGTGACAAAAGCTTCACGTCATTGTTGTCTTTGTTGAAAGAAATTCTTCCTGAAGGAAATGAGCTGCCGATCTCAACATACCGGTTAAAGAAATTGTTGTTCCCAATGGGAATGGAGGCCAAGAAGATACACGCATGCCCGAATGATTGTGTATTATTTCAAAAGGACTATGTGAATTTGAAAGATTGTTCGAAATGTGGTGCGTCAAGGTATAAATTAACGACTTCGTGGGAGTCCAAAACTAGTTCTCCCGCCAAGGTGATGTGGTATCTACCTATAATACCACAGTTTCAACGCTTGTTTGCCAATCCTATAGATGCAAAGAATTTGAGGTGGCATGCAGATGTTAAGAAAAATAATGATGGGATCCTACGACATGCGTCTGATTCCCCACAGTGGAAGAAGATTGATCTATTGTACCATGAATTCGGTGAAGAGGACATGAATCTAAGACTTGGGCTTTGTACAGATGGGATGAATCTGTACGGGACATTGAGCAGCCAACATAGCACTTGGCCAGTCATGCTTGTTATATACAATCTTCCTCCCTGGTTGTGTATGAAAAATAAGTACGTTATGCTATCGTTGTTGATATCGGGCCCTAAACAACCTGAAAATGATATCGATGTTTATCTTGAACCTCTGATTGATGACTTAAAGAAACTCTGGGGTGAAGGTGTGATGACCTATGATGCTTCACGAAGAGAGACATTTTGTTTGCACGCTATGTTGTTTTGCACTGTGAATGACTTTTTAGCATATGGGAATTTGTCTGGATATAGTGTCAAAGGATCTAAAGCGTGTCCTATATGTGAAGAGAACACTGATTCAATACGACTAAAACACGTCGGCAAGACTGTATATCTTGCTCATCGAAGGTTTCTTCCAAAATTTCATCCGTATCGTAGGTTGCGCAAAGCATTCAATGGACGGAATGAGGAACGTAGTGCACCTGAACCTATATCAGGGGAGGATGTTTATGAAAGAGTGAAAGACATCGCCAATGAATTTGGTAAGAGATCACAATGTACGATGGCCACAAGGAGTGACAAGTCTTTATTCAAGAAGAAGTCAATATTTTGGGATCTTCCTTATTGGAGTTCTTTAACAGTCAGGCATTGTATCGATGTCATGCACGTTGAGAAAAATGTATGTGATAGCGTCATCGGTACTCTGTTGAATATACCAGGTAAGACTAAAGATGGGATAAAATCCAGAATGGACCTACGTGAAATGGGAATAAGGTCAGAATTAATAGAATTACATGAAATGGGTAATAAAAGAACATACTTACCTCCCGCTCGTTACACGTTGTCTAGAAAGGAGAAGAAAGCATTTTGTGAATGCTTGGTAAATGTTAAGGTGCCACAGGGTTACTCATCCAACATCCGTACATTGGTATCAATGAAAGATTTGAAGTTGATAGGTCTTACATCTCATGATTGTCACATTCTAATGCAACAAATATTACCTGTGGCAATTAGATCTATATTACCGAAGCATGTAAGGTTTGCAATCACCAGACTTTGTTTCTTTTTCAACAGTTTGTGCAGCAAAGTTATTGACCCTGATACTCTCGATAATTTGCAAAGAGAAGTGGTTGTTACCCTATGTCAGCTTGAGATGTATTTTCCTCCGTCGTTCTTTGATATCATGGTACATCTTGTTGTCCACTTGACTAGGGAAATGAAAATGTTGGGACCAGTTTTCTTGCATTGGATGTATCCCTTTGAACGATGCATGAGCATTTTTAAAGGTGATGTTTGAAACCGTTATTGGCCTGAAGGGAGTATTATTGAGGGTTATGTGGCGAGAGAGGTTATGGATTTTTGCAATGACTTTCTGAGTGGTAATGATGCTCCTGTGAATGACAAGAATATTGAGGAGCATTTTGGCAAAGGAGTTTTGGGAGCACGGGTGAAAGTAATCAGCCGTGAGCAGTTGGAGCAAGGTCACTTGTATATTTTACACAACATCGACGAAGTGAGTGTTTATATCGGGAAACATACCAATTTCATCAAGAGACAATATCCTCGATCCAATTCAATGTGGCTTGCTAGAGAGCATAACAAGACATTTATTAAGTGGTTTGAAGATAAAGTTTTACATCAACTATCTCAAACACCAGATAATGCTACTGAAACCATCAAATGCCTCACCTTTAAACCAAAATTGAATGTTATGTCTTATGAAGGGTTTGACATAAATGGTTTCTCATATTACATAAAGCGTCAAGATGATAAGAGTGTCATCCAAAACAGTGGGGTCACCCTTCAAGCGTCTTCATTGTTTTTTGCAAGTGCAAAGGATAAAAGTACACGTGAAGCTAAAATGTCATATTACGGTGTCATTGAAGACATATGGGAGTTTGACTATGTAGATTTCAGAATTCCACTCTTTAAATGTAATTGGGTTGACAACAACAAAGGAGTTATAGTGGATGAATTGGGTTTCACGTTAGTGAACTTTGAAAAGAATGGCGAGAAGGGTGAACCATTCATATTGGCATCACAGGCAAAACACATATTTTATATCGATGATCCTGCAAATGATAAATGGTCGGTTGTTCTTCATGGTAAAAGACAGTTCATTGAAGATCCTATAGATGAAGAAGAGTACCATGATAAGTATGATGACTCCAATCCATTCTCAGTTGGGTTGCCAACACCACCAAACATTGAAGCTGGGGATCACAATGACTTGTATGTTTGCGGGGATCATAATGAAGGATTGTTAATTGATAAAAGATCACAATATTAGAGGCATGGATGTTTATATTTTTATTATGTTCCCATGATGACCGTGCTGATGATCACTGTGAGGGTGAGGACGTGCTTGCACCGCATGGCAATGTAAGTTTTAAGAATATATCCCTGAGGTTTCTATCTATATGTTCATTTATAATTATATTATGTAAGTGTGTTTTTTTATCAAATTTTTAGGATACTAGTTAATAGCAATTCTATTTAATTTGTAGGTGTTCGCCAAAGACTACAGGCTATACAAGACGGCCATGACATAGCTATGTAGGCCATCAACATTGCTTTGTAAATCCAAAGCGCAACAGTCAGAGAGAAAGCAAGCATCCCACACTAAGGTTATATAGATATATAGTGGGACTAAGGTGACGATCCCACCTGCTAAAACAGGTTACCGACAACTACATGTTACAAATGGGAGGTTGTAATTCATCAACCATATGCATTAGCAGGAGGATAAAAAGATTTCACCATGAGTTAACATTGAAGAAGGTTAGTAGACCTTCTTCAATGTTAACTCGTGGTGAAATCTGTTTGTCCTCCTGCTAATGCATACAGTTGCTGAATCACGACCTCCCAGTCATAACATGTAGTTGTCGGTAACCTATTTTAGTAGGTGGGATCGTCACCTTAGTCCCACTATATATATGTACTAAGCTATAGTGTTGTATGTAAATTCGGCACTGCTGTTATTATGCACTAAATATGTGTTAGTCTGTCATGTTGTTATATGAATCTGAAATACTTGTGCATGCTGCACTTTATGTATTGTATCTGTATCATGCTTCCCTTCATTGTGGCTTCTTTTGCTATTTCATGGCTCTTTGAATATATGATTTTGTTGACAATGATGACAATGATGACAATGTGAATGAATTTTTATGAACTGTGTGTGAAAATCATCAATACATGAATGTTTCTACATGTGTCTGAATGTGAAAAGAGATGAAATAAATGGAACTGCAGGTTGCTACTGGTTTCTACATGCGTGTGATGAAAAAAAATAATATGAATTAAATGTTCTTATACATGAGTGTGAATCACATATATATAATATTGTCCATCATGTTAATTTTGCAGGTTTGTGTCCTGTTGTTGGCTGATATCAATGGATGTCATAAAACCTGCAGTTCATAACTGAACTGCAGGTTTCTCATCCTGCGACCAGCCACAGCAGGTCTGCATCCTGACAGAAAAAAATAAATAAAAACATCGGCGTCGGTTATTTGAACAAAGCCGACGATATATGGTTACAATGTCGGTTTCCATACTAGTAACCGACGTCGATTTCCCTAATGAGGCAAGACACCACGGCCGTGCTGGCCAGCGGACTAGACATAAAACAGGAATCGGATATTTGTATAAAACTGACGACATAGGATAACAGTGTCGGTTGCCCTACTAGTAACCGACATCGATTTCCCTAGAGGTCAGACAACACGGGCGTGCTGGTCAGCACGGCCGTGGAAACGGGTGAGATGGTGTCAGTTATCACTAAGAAAACGACGCCGATAGTGCCCCAGATGGCACCCTTTCTGTGGCGTAAAGGTATGTGGCGTCGGTTTCGAACCTAATAACCAATGCCTATACCCTATGCTGGCGCGTTTTCAGCGCATTTTCGGTGGCGCGCGAAGGGTTTTGGCGTCAGTTTGAGAACTGACGCATAACGGTTGGGCTTTTAGCGGCGCCCACATAGGTGTCGCTTAAGAATCGACACTAAAGGCCTTAAATAACTGACACAAGAATGATGTGATTGGTCTTATGATATAGTGAAGGTTTGATGCCTAGTGTGAGGTTATACACTCTAGTGATGTGATAAGGGATTATTATCCTCAGTGATGTGACAATAGTGATCATCCTAATATGTCCGTGTAGCCAGTGGTGATGTTTATGGCCTTGATTAAGGCAGCGAGACAGTGTTTTTATGAGATGATGTGACAAGTTTACACCTTATATGTTTTATATCTTCTGAATTTGTTTCATAGTTATGTTTTCTAGATTGAATTAGGGTTTTGTATGTCCACTTGTATGATGGAGACTTAATTCAACCAAATGGTATAATTAATAAAATGAAACCTTAATCATGTAGTTGCCATGTGCCATAGATCCATCTTCAGTGTTAGTATCTAGCTGGATGGTGAAATGAGTAACTCCTATGAGAAACTCAGAGTGCATATTGTTGAATATGTAGGGTACAAGTGGAGATATCTCCCTATATCCTTACGTTATTAAAATAGTGGTATGATATTTTATTATAAGAATAGCCATGTGTGAGCCTATTCTCTAGCATTGTGCCATGTACCAAGGCAGGATAGTTATTTTACAGGGCCATAGCTTTGACTATGAGTTGCTATCTTTACAGGAATTTAGCTATGGCTATAAGTTGTTGTCTTTTCACTATGACTATATGTCACTACGTTGCAGACTCGAGCTGACTGAGTAGTGTTGATGATGATCATGGAGTCCAACTCTTCCATTGATCTTGTATGATATTGATTTTGATTTAGCAGTGGTCAGTTGGATTTTAGTGGTACACCTCAAATCCTTAGGGCATAATAGTTAAATATGTAATGTAATCGTGTAGTGTTACTGCTTAGGGTCATATATAGATAACATGAGATGACCCCCTTTTTGTGTTTCATATATTATTTATCATATAACAATTACATGTATTATTCGTATTCTTTCTTAAAGTTTATAGTGATCTACTATTCAATTGTAGATACTTGAACTGCTTAAACAGTAGTAATTGCCCTACTTAAATTATGTAAATGAAACTGCCTATCTATTAATAGTATAATATCCTACTTTAGTTATCTGTGCTTATATTAGATGTTGGCAAAGAGTTATATCTCACACTGGGACTTTGGTCTCACCCCGTGGGATCCACTTTTTTTATCAAGTGGACGTGCATACTGAAATAAAGATAGTGTGGTTGAGACTGGCAGTAAAAGGTTTTGTAGCTATTGAATCATGGATATGCAATTAGTGTGTAGTAATAGAGTCCTATGTGTCGTACATGTACACTGAAGTCCTTGGGGTCATTTGTGAATATTGTACATTGCTTTGAGTTTGGGTTGTATGCCATAGTGGTATAGACATGTTTTGTATACATGAGTAGATGATTATATGTAATAGGTGGTGTCTAGATAGACAGTGAACAATGTTGTGTAATACTTTTGATTTAAATGAAATACAAGTGGAAGTAGTTTAAGGCTTCAATTATGAGTTGTTAAAATGGAAATCCTATTATGAGATCGATTTTAATTTACCTTGTTGTATGATATTATTGATATTAGTGATAATTTCACGGTTTGTTTTGAGTAATCTTGCTTTGTGTGGCAAAGGGTGTCACAGCTATGGAGATCAACAGTTTGGCCACAAGTTGTGGGATCATGTGAAAAAGACTATGAGAGGACATAGAGATGTGACATTTTGTAAGATTGAGATGATCATAGAGCCCGAGAGTGATGATGGAGAGGTTGTAGGATCATGTTATAGTTCTTCTGATGATGATTATGAGGATGCTTTAGCTTCTTCACCGATACAATCTTCCTATGACGAATAAGAGCAACATGATCACCCTGAGAAATAGAGTGGTAACACATGAGTTTCCCATTTCAGATGCACAGTCGAGTGATTTAAATCCACAATCAAAGACTTCTGAGCAGGGGGTAAGATCATCACTAGGAAGAGTCCTCATATTAGTAGTTGAGGATGCCTAATAGAGTTCATCATCCATCATCCAAATATCTAGCATCTTAGTATATTCTCCTTACTGATCAGGGGGGCTAGATACTGATCATGAGGCACAAACTCATAGAGACAAATCATAGTAGCATCAGGAAATGTAGGAGGAGATGTCTTCTTTATAGAAGAATGATACACATGAGCTAATGGTGCTTCCAAAGGACCAAAGGGAACTAAAGAACAATTGGTCTATAGGATGAAGAGAGATGGAAATAGCAAGGATATCAGATGCAAAGTCAAACTAGTTGTCAAGGGCTTTGGAAAAATACCATGGGTATATTTTAATATGATATTTTCTCCTATTGTGAAAATGAATTCTATTAGATTGGTTCTAGGCTTGGTTGCTAGCTTAAATTTGGACCTTGAATAGATGGATGTGAATATAACATTTCTTCATGGAGATCTAGATGAGGAGATCTACATGGAGTAGCTAGAAGGTTTTCAGGTGAAGGGGAACGAGCATTTAGTCTGCATATTGAAAAAGAGTTTGTATTGTTTGAAACAAGCTCTCAGGCAGTGGTACGAGAAATTTGATTCTTTTATGCAGAGTCATGAGTACCTGTACACAAGTGTTGATCCATGTGTCTACACCAGGAGGTTTTCCAATGACAAGTTCACTATTCTGCTACACTTTGTGGATGCCATATTGATAATGGGATAGGAGAAACTGGAGACAGAGCTTTCCAAAACCTTTGAGATGAAGGATTTGGGACCAATACAATAGATTATGGGGATGTAGATCACTTATGATAGGAAGAAGCATAGGTTTTAGTTGTGACATGAGAGATATGCTGAATGGATTCTAGAGCAGTTCAATATGAGCAAGTCCAAACCCGTGAGTACTCCACTATCAGGTCATTTTAAGTTAAGTAAGAATTCAAACCCATCTAATGATTAGGAGAATGAGGAGATGGTTAGGATTCCCTATTCAGATTTTGTGGGGTGTTTTGATGTACACAATGGTGTATTTTCATCCTGATATTACTCATGTGGTTAGAGTTGTTAGTAGGTTTCTCTCAATCCTTGGGAAAGATCATTAGGAGGTGGTCAAGTAGATTGTTAGATACTTATGAGGCACTAGTATCATGTGTTTGATATTTGGTGATTCTAAAACTATTATGAAAGGCTTCGCTAATGCTGACATGGTAGGTGACATTGATCATAGGAAGTCTACCTCTGGGTATATTTTCAATTTTGTGAAGGGGGCATATCTTGGCAGTCAAGATTCTAAAAGTGTATTACAATTTCTATAATAGAAACAGAGTACATTGCAGCAACAGAAGTAGGAAAAGAAAGACTCTAGATTGTGAAACTATTGGGTGAATGGGTATGAATCAGGTTGATCTGACTATTTTCTAGCATAGTTAGAGTGCTATTCATTTGAGAAAAAGCACAATGCATCATGCATAGACAAAGCACATTGGTATGAGATATCATTGGCTTCGTGATGTGATTGACAAGAATTTGCTAACAAATGAAGAAGATTCATACTGAAAAGAATGCTTCTGACATATGACCAAATGGTGACACGAGACAAGATAGAGAACTGCAAAGAACTCAACGACATGCATTCCCAATGATGATTTTGTGATGAAAATTTCCTCCTTAGGCTGGAGGGGGAGATTGTTGGGCCTAGAGATAAGGGCAAGGCCCACTAGGGCTTGCATTGACTGTTGATATAGGGATATTTGTATCCCACCACCATTGATTAGATTAAAAGGGCACATCCACTAATTGCAACAACTGCAACCAACACGTATTGGAATTGGCAACCACCAATTTCCAAGAGATGAGGCGGACCGACATGCTACTATTCATCTCCGATAATAGGAACAAAAACAAAGGAAGAAGGAAGAAAAGAAAGAAAAAAAGAAAGGAAACGAGATAGAATTTTCAAAAAGCATATGGGTATTCTTCTTCCGATCATCTACAAATGTACACTTTGTGGAAGGATATCTTCATGAGAAGTTATGTATGGTAGAATTCTAGAGACTCTCCCTAAGTGCAATAATTTTCTTATTTTTCCTTCTGGCTATATTATCTCAGGTCTGGGGTCAAAATCCGAGAGGAAAAATTATAACTTTGTTTCTTATAGTGTATTTTCTAGTGGTTGACCCTGTAGTTATTTTGTCACACATGTTGAGGGTTTTTTCACATAAAATATCTAGTATTTTTTCCTTCTATATTCTTATCGTTCTATTTTTGAATTTACATACTCGTCAGTAACGCTTACACATATATTTTTTCTTTTTTATCGCATCTTGGTTGCATAGTACACATACACATATTCCTCATCAACAAATTTATCTATTATATGTGTCTTTTCTAAACTAAGAGAAGGACATGATGGGTTGGAGAGATGGGTAAATGTGTTATCTATAATGCTCAAAATGTGTAACAACTCGAGACACGATCCCTAACGTGATTGAGGTTGATAATAGGCAACTAATACACATTTTCCACAACGGAGGAACAATAACATGGAGGATGTGGTATCATAGGGATCATGGTTGTACAATATTAGGGACAAATGTTGTGAAATTACGACTTGTATTCATAAGAAGAATGATGATGACTAACTTCAGGACTGTCAACGGGGAGGGTAAAGGCTTATCCTTAACCTTACTCTACTAGAGGTAGTGGGTAAGGATAAGGGTAACTATCCGCTTCGTAATTTTCTCTATCCTCCTCTTATCCTTAGACTGTGTTTGGTTCGTGGTGAATCATGGTGATAGGGAGTGATGGTGAAACAAAAATGTTGTTTGGTATGCATGGTGATAGTGACAGGGAATTTTTCCGTGGTGAATCCATGGTGAATTTTGGTCTATTTTTGCCTCATATAAAAGCATGGTTAATGATGGTGAAAATAATTCTTTTTAAGTCTCCATTAATATATGGACATATGTGTAAAGAAATTTTTTACTATGGTTTTCCTTCCCTCCCTATGCCACATGTTTCCCTCCAAGATTTCTTTCCCGCCAACAAATTTTGACTTCCCACCAAAACTTATTTTGCTCTTAATACTATTTATATATCTTATTTTTTTGAACAATTTTTTTCCGTTATCTTTTTATTTGTTAATGTACCCATTACTAACTAAAAATATTTATTTATGGTTAAAATCTCCCTTCTAACATAAAAATTTCCCACCACAACGTTTCTCTCCAAGACGAGTTTTCTCCCTCCAAGACCAAAATTTCCACCACACCTTTTTCCCCCAAGGCACATTTTTTCCCTCCATGACAATGTTTCCCACCACACCTTTTTCCCTCCAAGATAAAGTTTCCTACTATTTTTTTTCTTGCAAAATAAAGTTTTTCGTCAAATCTTTTTTCCTCCAAGAAACAGTTTTCCGCCACACATTTTTCCTCCAAGATATCTTTTTCCCTCCAAGACAATGTTTCCCGCCACACCATTTCCCCCCAAGATAAAATTTCCCACTAAATCTTTTTTCCTGCAAGACAAAGTTTCCCGTCAAATCTTTTTCTCTTCCAAAAAGACTTTCCCGCCACACCTTTTTGTCCAAGACATTTTTTTCTCCAAGACGACGTTTCCCATCAAATCTTTTTTTCCATATTAAATTTGATGATAGAATGTTTGTGTTATTCATGCCATACATTTTTTTCATGCATGAGGTGTTTAATAAATAGAATTTATATTTCTATGAGGTGTTTTCTATAAATATAGTTCACCATTCCCATCAAGGTAACTATGTAACAAACAACCACTTCTACATAACATGCCTTTGGCGTCGATTGTTTATGCCCTTTTAGCGACGGTTCTAAAGCGACACCTATGTGGGCGCCGCTAAAAGTCGAACTCTTCGACGTCAGTTTTATAACCGACGCCAAAAGGCTTCGTGCCACCGAAAACGCGCCAGCAGGGCACCGATAGGCGTCGGTGATTTATAGTAAGCTGACGCCAAAAGGCTTCGCACCACAAAAGGGCGCCATCTAAGACACTATCTGTGTCGGTTTGCAACTAAAAAACCGACGCCATATTCCCAGACGCCACGGCCGTGCTTCCCTGCACGACCATGTTTAGTACTATAGGCGTCAGTTTTATACTAATAACCGATGCTATTTCCCTCCACGTCCGTTCTAACCTGCACGGTCGAGTTGTTTGTCACATTAGGCAGTGGTTTTTATCCAATAACCGACGCTGTAAGCCTTTGATGACGGTTTTCTATAAATAACCTATGTTTTAATTTTTTTTTCTTATCAGTTTGCAGGCCTGCTGTGGTTGGTCAGCAGGATGAGAACCTACAGTTCAGTTTTGAACTGTAGGTTTACAACATCTATTGATATCAGCCAACAAACAAGCCACAAACATGCAAAATCAACAAATATACTTTTCACACAAGTAGATACATTCAGACATCAATTCAATTCTCACATTCACACATGTAGAAACATTCATATACATGTAGAAACATTCAAACATGTATAAACATTCAGAAATATTCATTTACAAAATATCATTCAACATCGCTATCAGCATCCCAATTATATTTTACAGTCCCCACTGCTTGTATGGCTCTTTCCCATTCTTCTCTTACTTCATTTAATACTTCCATCGTATATGGAGCATGTACATCTTTTAAGTGTTTACCTATAGTGTGGTCAGTTTTAAACACCTACAAAGAGAATGCTGTATATATATAAGTAATAATATAAAAATAAGATTGATATATTTCATACTAACTAATGAGACTATATATAATACCTCATGTATGGTATCGATGTCCAATGCAGCATATTGGATAATCATATGCATAAATCACATCACATAGTATGCGGATGCCCAACCGTTGTCTTGTGTAGCGCACTATAAATTTAAACATACAAAATATTAAAAACTACAACTAAGCACAGTTCACATAAATAATATATACATTGGAGTCGGGAACTTACTTTCACGTTCTCCCAAATTATTGGCTGGTTCTTTTTCCTGGGGACCTTTCCTCCAGCCTTTTTGAATACATCTAAACCCCTACATGTTAATGTAACATAGTAAATTACATAAATAAATAGTAATGTAATAACATATGTTAAGAGATATTAAAATGAAATATTTCTCACCAGAATAATGACATTCTCATTACGTGTCCAATTTTAGTATTCAATGTACTCCCCGCAGGATCTAGATAATAAATAGTAAACGTTCCGGGGAGAATAACTAGTAACTCCCAATGCCTACCGCTAGAGGTAAAAAAGTTAAAAATTAATAACTCAAAATCCACAATAAAAATGTAATTTTCTTAAGTCCAAATTATAAGTAAAGTAAACTTACTTGACATTGAATGGAGCTATTATTATCATCTTCTTTTGCTGACCGAAAATTATAAAAGTATCTATACAGTATTGTTGAACACTATCAGGGTCTTTAGCTACCATACTAATCAATGATGGAAACAAAAATCCCACATGGTCAAATGCAAATTGTTTACATTGATTTTCGACTAAGTAGCTGCAAAACATGTATTATGTATGCATTAATATATAAGAAACCAGATCACCGAATCTTACACAAGGTATATGGATGTATAAATAAGATCTCACCTTATCCATGTCTCTATCATTGATGTATTCAGCCAATCATATATAAACCGCTCAATAATATCTTGTATAAATAAAGAGCTTTCGTATGATTGAACTGCATAATTCGCTTCTAAAGAAACAATTATAGGGCAATGTATATTATGTGCCCGTAGCCAACATGCCATTCCCCTACAAGAAGGACCTAACGAGTATTTTAGGTCAGTTGGAACCCAACTTGGTAATGCAGGAAGTGGAGGTGGAGGCCTAGATGCTCCGGGTGTCTTCTTTTTAACATGTATATATAATTTCAGATCAATTAACCTCATATATATATATTAACAATATAAAGTAATGTAAATTTATCTTACAATTTCAGTAGTGTAGACGACATCTGCTTTGGGCCACAATATCACCCTGCCTTCTGCCTCAGCAACTGTATCAATATCCGGGTGGGCATATGGCAATGTAGCTTCCCTCCAATCGGGGAATACACGTATCGGGCTCACACGAACATAGCCCTGTGGCATTGGAGTCCCGTGAAATGTTGCCCCAGGAAGGGACGGGTAAGCATGTGCCTATGCAACAACATAGTCTTGCATTCTTAAGATGCATGGCTTCAATGCTTACAAATTTATGTAAAGAATGTTATACATATATACATATCATCTTGAAAAGACTAGCTACAATGTCATAAACAATACTTACAACAGACGTGTTAGGCGGTGGGTCTACAGGATTACTCTCAGTCTGTGCATCAGGAGAAGAGTGGGTCGCCATAGGCTGATTGGAAGCCTGAGATGCCTACCACCACAACATTTCTTCCTTGACCTTCTTAGTAACTATATCCTCGACTCTTTTATTCTCCTATACATGGATAAAAGAAACATTAGCTTCTTATTATTGAATTCCATTTTGCAGTAACATTATAAAAAAAGAATAGGTTACCTCTTCTTGTGAAAGTCTCGCTCTGGGTTTGCGTTGGGATGGCCCAAAGAATGCTTTGACACACCAACGCCTGCACCCCTAACACGTCCAGGATGCTCTGGGTTACCTAGAGCAACTGTCAATTCATCCCTTGTGCCCTGAGGGATGAACGTGCCTTGTTTCCTCTGCTCGTGCAGCTCCCGCTAATCATCATCAAGAAAAATTGGTAAGTTAACACCACAAATAATCAATATTCAAATAATTGCTCTAAGAGTTGTATTTTACCATTTTCGCAGCCGCCTCAGCAGTTACAGGCTTCTTTATTTCACCCTTCTTATTTTGCCTCCCAGCTATCCAGACATCATGGCGAGGCATGGGTGTGGCACATCTAGTAGAGGACTCCTGAGTAGCAGCAGACTCCTCCTGTAGTATTTGGCGAATGCTTGCATAGCCCTTTGGACCCATAGTGTGGTCATGCATATTCAGTGCACGCCTTGCTTTTTATGCCTCACTTAATCTTTGAATTCTTCAGATTTTCTTGAAGCAACAAACGTGTCCCAATCTTCTTTGTCTAAGAAGTTCCACTGTTCAAGGGCTGACTTCTTCTTCTTATCACCATCTTTTATGTATTCTCTGTTGAGATTTGTCCTATAGTTCCTTAGCATCTTTCCAGCGCGTTGCATCACACTTATACGATGCATCTTCTCATCCAATGCAAACACATTCTGTAAAATAGAATTGCTATTAACTAGTATCCAAAAATAGAATTGCAAATAATAGAATTTGTAATCTACAAAATAGAATTGCAAATAATAATAACTCACACATAAATCCTTCCATATCATGTCTTTCTTCTCCTGAGGAACTTTATGCCAATTATCATACTTAACACCACAATGGCTTCGAGTGACAACCCCAAGATAGTTTACAAAATTATTACGGTTCACTACAATTGCATTTCCTCCATTATCAAACTCCACAGCCAATCTGGATCCACTACCACTTAGCGCTATTAACTTCTTCAACAGAGTGATGCCCCTTTTCTTGTTAAGTTTTTGGTGATGCGCATCAAGTTCCTCCAGTGCTTCAGTGGGTACATGTGCATCATCAACCTAAAATTTGACAAAAATAAACACACTGAATTAGCCCAATATAGAAATATAGGATATATGACATAACTAGAAGATAATGAATTTTAGAGAAATACAAGATATGTTTTTAGAACTTACATTGGTATCCTCTCCATGCTCATCATGGACAGCATGCTCATCATGGACTTCATGTTCATCATGGACATCATGCTCATCATGGTCAGCCATTTGAAAATGTCATTAAAAAGGCAAACATTTAGCATTTGTATTAACTAGAAGATAATGAAACATCAAATCTGAAAATGATATTGATATTAAAAAAGCAAACATTTAGCTTCAATAAAAAAATATAAACATGCATGCCTATAAAATTGTGATATTTTATCAATTACCAATCCTTCATTGTGATCTCCGCGCACATATAAGTCATCATTAGCTTCAATATTTTGTGGAGTTGGCAACCCAACTGAGAATGGACTGGAGTCATCATACTTATCATAGTACTCTTCTTCATCTATAGGATCTTCAATGAACTGTCTTTTACCATGAAGAACAACTGACCATTTATCATGTGCAGGATCATCAATATAGAATACTTGTTTCGCCTGTGATGCCAATATGAATGGTTCACCCTTCTCACCAATCTTTTCAAAGTTCACTAAAGTGAAACCCAATTCATCCACTATAACTCCTTTGGTGTTATTAACCCAATTACATTTAAAGAGCGGAATTCTGAAATCTATGTAGTCAAACTCCCATATGTCTTCAATGACACCGTAATATGACATTTTAGCTTCACGTGGACTCTTATTGTAACACCCCGATCTCACAATCTCCTCAAATCATGAGATTAGGGTGTAAGATAGGATTTATAATTAACACAAAGAACACCCTTAACTTTTTCTTTCCTTTAAAACTCCTGTTTCTTCACATTGAACCACATAAAACATCTTAGCAAGGGAATCCGAATATTTCTTTTACTAATCAGACTTTAACAGAAAAGATACATATATAAACATTCATGATGTCTTTCACAACTTGTGCACATAAACCTTGTTAATTAGCATACATATCAAAGAGGAACAATATTACACATCGTAATTACAACTCTCTCTCTAAACTCTTACTGAGGATCTAGAGTGACAAGGACCGACTGACTCAACTAATCTCATACTTGACTCCTGTGGAAGATCTACACTGAAGCTCTGATCATCTTCAAGTCCATGCGATTAACCCTAAAATGTTTGAGTAGAGGGGTGAGCCTACTCGCTCAGTGAATGAATACTTCATGGAAACAGACTAATGCACTAATGTGATCAAAGATATAATTTGATTAGACGATATGAAATTTAACAACAATAAATACTACACTGAGCAGTTCTAAAACAATATAATTGAAATAGCAAAGGATATAAATATTGCATTCAAAGAATAACTACAAGAAGACTATGCTTCTAGTCTTACTTAACTCTTTCATTTATAAGGAACTTTGTGAACCTATATGATCATATTTTAGATTATGCCCTAAATATATACAGTGTACTCTGTATATAAAGATCTGTAACAAGTTCATGCTACGGTCCCACCGTACAAGACTTAGCGACACACCCGGGAATGCTAAGTCTGACTGCCAGCCCTGTTCTGCTACAGGACCCCTGGTTCTCCGACCAGACACACAGGCTCTACGGCCTCAAGGCACTACTCTGAGTGCTCTAGACCCCTCTAGTTTGAGTACGCAAACATAGAGAGTCCACAGGGTTACCACCAGAATTACTCAACCGGTTGATGTTGGATAACCCTCCTTTCCCAGTGCCACCGAAATTACTCAATCGGTTGGTGTTGGACACTGTATCTCAACCCTCGTGCCACCAGAATTACTCAACCAGTTGATGTTGGACACGAGTTTCACCCCTAAGTTGCAGATACCTCTTAGGGGTTCTACGGTGTTAGGGCACTTATGTCTATACTTGATTAACAAATAAATAACTAAACAGGACAAACACAGATCATACTTATTTCACATTCCTAACATAACTTGAAAACACATTTACATCATTTGTACTCAGTAACATCCCTTTCTAGGGCATGTCATATCTCAACACCTGCAATTTACGAGATGTGTATATATTGAAATATAAGAGGCCCTGCAGTATGTAGATAACATTTCAGAGAGAACAAGCATATAAAGTTAAATGCACTAGAAACATTCAATTTAACAATTAAGCATCACCACATCTCATATCGAGACCTTTCATATTACCATAGCATAAATCATTGAACACCCTATCCTTAGGGTTTCATTTGCCTTATTCATTAATCTCATGCCAACACCCTACTCTTAGGGTTGCATTTGCCTCATTCACCTTTTCATTTACCTCATTCACTTGTCACATGGCTCTCTTAAGGATTTCATAAGATATAACCATTCACTAAATAAGAGATTGTATCCCACAGATCGTATGAAATCAATATAGACATGAAACCATGGAAATTTAACTAAATTTAGGGTTTCATACCATTCACTGAACTATCATGTATCAAGAACAGAATTCAATTAAAATGACCCATGTGGTACATCCTAACCACATATAGGATTACTAGTCCTTTTCAATCAGGTTGAAACTCTAGCGATATCTCAATTAGGTCAAACCCTAATTACATCAATTGATATAAATCTAAAAGCATCCTCACTAGGAAGTGTTGTATACGTATCTGATATGAATTTACCATTTAGGAGTCATTCAAATAGAGAAGGAATCCATATCATATCAATTTTCAATAACTTAAATCAAATGGACATTTCAGGATTTAGAATTTCACATGCTAAGCATTTAGGGATTTGGATGTTATAATAAAATTCGTGCATTAGAATGTTTGAAGGAAGAACCCACTCACCCTAAGGTGTGAAAACACCTCACAACTGCAGCTCAACTCAGGGAATCTCGAATTCCCATCAAATCCCTAGCAAATCTCCCAATTCTTCTTCTATTCAACTCGGGAACCTTGAAAAAGAGGGATTATGAAGAAAGGGTGAGAAAAGAGGGAATTTCGACATCCTCTTGGATCAAATCAGAGCATGGACGGAATCTTGACATAAGAGAAAAGATTCATCATAAAAGTCTATGCAAGGAATCCGAACTTACTTGATTTCATCCTTCCTGGAATCGCAAAACCCTAATTCAGCAATTCCCCCACTTTCTCCACTCAAGCCCTAATTCTCCCTCTCTCTCTAGGAGCTCGTTTCTCTGGAATGGATGACGAGAAATGAGAGCTGCTTGTGTGTGTGATCGTTCATATAAGTCAATTGAGCTGCTTGGGTCAATTTCATATTGACCCAACACTTAACTTTAATTATATAGGCTGAATATTCAGTTATACAAAAGTTACTGTAATTCGCTTATTTCAGAGATCAAACATTCTCCAACAATTATGGGAATTTAGCACGTTGTTAATAATTGATCTATAAAGCTTCAGTTAAAATTTGGGATCATTTGGAGTTACCAATAAATAATTAAAAATCGAACAGTGAACTGCTATATTGCAGTCTGCAGAATATATTCGGCCGAGTTTGTCCTGCACAAACTCGACCGACACCCTTACTGTAGGGATTCAAAAGTCATCCAAAAATTATGCAAATTTAACAGAGTGTCTAAAATTGTATTTATCAAATACTGTTAAAATTTGAGATCAATTGGATATACCAATAAAAAGATAAAATTCAATTACCACACTGCTGTAAAATTCTGGAAATGTGATCGGTCGAGTTTGAAACTCGGCCGACAAACAGGTCAGAGCATTCTTCAAAAATTCTGATATTTTCCAATGTCGTTCACATTTTATATATCTAAATTATATCCAAATTTGAAGTAAATCAGAGTTACACATAAAATACTAAAAATCATTTAGTGAGACATTCTACTTATCAAATTCTGTATTCATGTATCATCAAAACCCTATTTTGGGCCGATTAGGGTTTATGCTTCTCAAACCCTAATTCTCAAGACAAAAGAACATTTAGACTTCTTATCATAGTTAAAACATCCTAATTGTGTTATCGTCATTAATTAGATTTCAAGAATGATTATTCTAATTAATCTTTGTGATTGTCTAGGTAAACCCTAGTTTATCAATTAAGCTCAGATGGGGTCGTAACAACTCTCTCCCCCTTAGAATGTTTCGTCCTCGAAACATAAACCTACAAGAAAGATACATTCAAGGTTATTCTAAGCTTCTAAAGCCTTCCATGTCATCATATTCTTGTATTTCATACCTGAATGTAGTTTTCAACATTAGATCTTTTAATTCTTTACTAAATCACAACATATTTCAAATAGTTCTCAATGATATCAAGCAAATTCTTTATGCCACAGACAAACATAGAATGCAAAGATAAACCACCACGCTTTCGCTGCGCAACTCTGATACAACTATCTCAACTTATGCTGCTCAGAGAGTTCTATTGTTCTGTATCACCTTTAAGTGACAAAAGCAAGTTCACCATGCTGTTTTAAACTTTAATCAAGTGCTATTCAAATAGCAAAACAGTCTTGAATTAAAAGACTAGATTCAACAATCAATTGCACGATACTACTCTTGGCATCCCCATTGGGTCATGGATACATGAGGTGAAGCATTACCACCTCATTCCATACTATCCTGTTTCGATCCTGGGACCTGTGGGTTATGGGCCCACACACAATACAAAGTGTAAACATCGCATTATATCATTTTAGGGTTTCAATAACAGTAATAAGGTAATCCACGATTGTATCAGTCATTCAAGCATTAATCATACTCAATTACCATCACTCAGTTATATTAGAGCTAGGTATAACAAGCTACACCTCATTAGGGTTACTTGTTCAAACAATCTGATTATCATCCTTTTCTATCAATATGAGTGAATATGTATGACTACCTTGTTCAGGGTATCTCTCCATGTGTTCTAACATCATCCAAACCGTATCCCCATATTACAAATACACAATACTAGGATGCATATCAGGTATGAATTACTACAACTATCATACGCCTTTAATTTAACATATAGCTTGCACAAATATACTGAAATCATATGTAGAACCAACTTTCATACCTTAATATGCCTTCAACAAATCATACATGTAAAAACAAATTCACATATTACATAAAGCTAGTGCTTTCCCATATCTCTCTGCTCATTCATTACTTCTTTACTTTTTGCTACCTATCCTTTCATATGATTATAATAAACATCATTCTTGCTATCACACAAAAATTTTATTTCTTATCGCACTTCATCATATTGTATGTCACTATTACATTCACTAGATGACCCCACCAAGGTAGTTATGCATCATGTATGATTCATTTTCTCTTATCATTTCATTCCCACCTTGCTCTTATTAAGGAATATATGAAAGAGAAGATGATTTTAAGACTTGGAATTCTTGTATTCAAACATTCCCTTAATACATTCTCGTATGTAGATTTACTTAGTTATCAACAAAGATATTTGATTAATTAGCACTTGCTTGAATCTCACCACCTCTTTATTTATAACTTCTCCATCATATTTCAAACCCTTTCTTACGTTTCATAGTCCTCTTACTAAATACTACTCTTTAACCTGTCATCTTTAATTCTAAATTTTTTTTTCTCTTATGACCATGTTGCTTATTCATATGTATGGTCATGTATGCCATGTTACACATATTTCCTCCTTTATCTTTGTACTATTGTGAAGTTAACGTTCTAAATTAATAGTCCTTTTATTAGTTTTTACTCATGTTGAATACATTACATATTCTTCATTTTGAAATCAAGTGGATCATGCATGAGTCAAATATGGTTTCTCTTTCAATCAAGTTTTTCTCTTCTGAATACAGTCTACCTTTGTATGACTTATTCATTCGTTAAACTACACCTATGTCCTTTGCTTAGAAACTAGTTTGTTGTTCTAGTCTTATGAATTACATATTCATACGATCCTTTTTACTTTTATGGACCTATTGAAAGCTCACTCTATTCTTCTACTTAGCCTTTGCTTTAGAGTTCATAAAAGCATTGTACTCTATTATATAATTCATTCTTCATGATTAATTCTTGCTATCTTGAACCATACATACATTTCACATATCTTTTCTATATTTTATATGTATAGTTCATGCAAAATTAATCAATAAACTGATTATGAATCTCATATCATGTTCCTTTATTCCCAATTAAAGGTTTCTCATATGAGACCCCAAAGTTAAACCTCAGATATCAGTTTCAACTAATTCTTAGTTTTTTTTTTCTGATCTTACCCATATGTTTCAACATCTTACTGTATGTACATTCTTACTCTGATGTGGGTCTAATTATTCCAATTCTATTCTTATTATGCTATTAATAGGATTCATTAGATCCTAATAACGCATCCTGCCAACCGGACCAGGCCAAACCTGAAGTCCTGAAGCCCAGAACTACCAAGGATTACATTCTTCCTGAACTGCCACTCACAGCTCAGAAACTCGGCCGATCACTCTGGAACTCGGCCGATCGCCTTCCAGATTCTGAAACTCGGCCGACCAACTTCGGCCGATCAGCAGGAAACTCGGCCGATCCTCTGGGGAACTCGGCCGATCGAAACACTACTTGTTTACCTACAAAGAAACTCGGCCGATTCAAGACCAAACTCGGCCGACCAAAACGCTGTTTGAAATCCTAAACAAGGAACTCGGCCGACTAAAACATGAACTCGGCCGAACCGCTCACAGACTGAAAACCTAAACAGACCTGCTGATGTCAATTTCACTCGAATCAGCGGGCAAAACCATAGAAACAAAAGCTCATTCAAAGGTCAATTCTAGTCTACTTGTTACAAAGAATGAAATCAATAAATGCTACAATTGCATAGTATACAACATATATTAAAGACCCATATTTCAAGGTATTGAATATTTCAATTCAAACATATAAGAGCATTTCTATACATTTCCAACAAAAACAACATTATGAAATGTAAATTCTATCTCCTTTTACATTTATGCTCTTAATTCTTGTTTCTTTTCTCGTTTTCTAACCCTAACATTTCTAGGGTTTCTCTCTAGCCCATTCTTCCACTGTATACCTGGCCAGGGTATACGTGAGAGAATAGACAGAGTAGCTTGTACTGGCTGATCCAAGTACTCAGATATCGGGCCAGGATATCCAAATACTCAAATCCCCAAAGCTAACATCAAACATCTCCTATCTTCCACACTTAGGACTCTAACTTACTAACTTAATGGTCCTTGACAACTCACCCTAAGCTCTGATACCAAGCTGTAACACCCCGATCTCACAATCTCCTCAAATCATGAGATTAGGGTGTAAGATAGGATTTATAATTAACACAAAGAACACCCTTAACTTTTTCTTTCCTTTAAAACTCCTGTTTCTTCACATTGAACCACATAAAACATCTTAGCAAGGGAATCCGAATATTTCTTTTACTAATCAGACTTTAACAGAAAAGATACATATATAAACATTCATGATGTCTTTCACAACTTGTGCACATAAACCTTGTTAATTAGCATACATATCAAAGAGGAACAATATTACACATCGTAATTACAACTCTCTCTCTAAACTCTTACTGAGGATCTAGAGTGACAAGGACCGACTGACTCAACTAATCTCATACTTGACTCCTGTGGAAGATCTACACTGAAGCTCTGATCATCTTCAAGTCCACGCGATTAACCCTAAAATGTTTGAGTAGAGGGGTGAGCCTACTCGCTCAGTGAATGAATACTTCATGGAAACAGACTAATGCACTAATGTGATCAAAGATATAATTTGATTAGACGATATGAAATTTAACAACAATAAATACTACACTGAGCAGTTCTAAAACAATATAATTGAAATAGCAAAGGATATAAATATTGCATTCAAATAATAACTACAAGAAGACTATGCTTCTAGTCTTACTTAACTCTTTCATTTATAAGGAACTTTGTGAACCTATATGATCATATTTTAGATTATGCCCTAAATATATACAGTGTACTCTGTATATAAAGATCCGTAACAAGTTCATGCTACGGTCCCACCGTACAAGACTTAGCGACACACCCGGGAATGCTAAGTCTGACTGCCAGCCCTGTTCTGCTACAGGACCCCTGGTTCTCCGACCAGACACACAGGCTCTACGGCCTCAAGGCACTACTCTGAGTGCTCTAGACCCCTCTAGTTTGAGTACGCAAACATAGAGAGTCCACAGGGTTACCACCAGAATTACTCAACCGGTTGATGTTGGATAACCCTCCTTTCCCAGTGCCACCGAAATTACTCAATCGGTTGGTGTTGGACACTGTATCTCAACCCTCGTGCCACCAGAATTACTCAACCAGTTGATGTTGGACACGAGTTTCACCCCTAAGTTGCAGATACCTCTTAGGGGTTCTACGGTGTTAGGGCACTTATGTCTATACTTGATTAACAAATAAATAACTAAACAGGACAAACACAGATCATACTTATTTCACATTCCTAACATAACTTGAAAACACATTTACATCATTTGTACTCAGTAACATCCCTTTCTAGGGCATGTCATATCTCAACACCTGCAATTTACGAGATGTGTATATATTGAAATATAAGAGGCCCTGCAGTATGTAGATAACATTTCAGAGAGAACAAGCATATAAAGTTAAATGCACTAGAAACATTCAATTTAACAATTAAGCATCACCACATCTCATATCGAGACCTTTCATATTACCATAGCATAAATCATTGAACACCCTATCCTTAGGGTTTCATTTGCCTTATTCATTAATCTCATGCCAACACCCTACTCTTAGGGTTGCATTTGCCTCATTCACCTTTTCATTTACCTCATTCACTTGTCACATGGCTCTCTTAAGGATTTCATAAGATATAACCATTCACTAAATAAGAGATTGTATCCCACAGATCGTATGAAATCAATATAGACATGAAACCATGGAAATTTAACTAAATTTAGGGTTTCATACCATTCACTGAACTATCATGTATCAAGAACAGAATTCAATTAAAATGACCCATGTGGTACATCCTAACCACATATAGGATTACTAGTCCTTTTCAATCAGGTTGAAACTCTAGCGATATCTCAATTAGGTCAAACCCTAATTACATCAATTGATATAAATCTAAAAGCATCCTCACTAGGAAGTGTTGTATACGTATCTGATATGAATTTACCATTTAGGAGTCATTCAAATAGAGAAGGAATCCATATCATATCAATTTTCAATAACTTAAATCAAATGGACATTTCAGGATTTAGAATTTCACATGCTAAGCATTTAGGGATTTGGATGTTATAATCAAATTCGTGCATTAGAATGTTTGAAGGAAGAACCCACTCACCCTAAGGTGTGAAAACACCTCACAACTGCAGCTCAACTCAGGGAATCTCGAATTCCCATCAAATCCCTAGCAAATCTCCCAATTCTTCTTCTATTCAACTCGGGAACCTTGAAAAAGAGGGATTATGAAGAAAGGGTGAGAAAAGAGGGAATTTCGACATCCTCTTGGATCAAATCAGAGCATGGACGGAATCTTGACATAAGAGAAAAGATTCATCATAAAAGTCTATGCAAGGAATCCGAACTTACTTGATTTCATCCTTCCTGGAATCGCAAAACCCTAATTCAACAATTCCCCCACTTTCTCCACTCAAGCCCTAATTCTCCCTCTCTCTCTAGGAGCTCGTTTCTCTGGAATGGATGACGAGAAATGAGAGCTGCTTGTGTGTGTGATCGTTCATATAAGTCAATTGAGCTGCTTGGGTCAATTTCATATTGACCCAACACTTAACTTTAATTATATAGGCTGAATATTCAGTTATACAAAAGTTACTGTAATTCGCTTATTTCAGAGATCAAACATTCTCCAACAATTATGGGAATTTAGCACGTTGTTAATAATTGATCTATAAAGCTTCAGTTAAAATTTGGGATCATTTGGAGTTACCAATAAATAATTAAAAATCGAACAGTGAACTGCTATATTGCAGTCTGCAGAATATATTCGGCCGAGTTTGTCCTGCACAAACTCGACCGACACCCTTACTGTAGGGATTCAAAAGTCATCCAAAAATTATGCCAATTTAACAGAGTGTCTAAAATTGTATTTATCAAATACTGTTAAAATTTGAGATCAATTGGATATACCAATAAAAAGATAAAATTCAATTACCACACTGCTGTAAAATTCTGGAAATGTGATCGGTCGAGTTTGAAACTCGGCCGACAAACAGGTCAGAGCATTCTTCAAAAATTCTGATATTTTCCAATGTCGTTCACATTTTATATATCTAAATCATATACAAATTTGAAGTAAATCAGAGTTACACATAAAATACTAAAAATCATTTAGTGAGACATTCTACTTATCAAATTCTGTATTCATGTATCATCAAAACCCTATTTTGGGCCGATTAGGGTTTATGCTTCTCAAACCCTAATTCTCAAGACAAAAGAACATTTAGACTTCTTATCATAGTTAAAACATCCTAATTGTGTTATCGTCATTAATTAGATTTCAAGAATGATTATTCTAATTAATCTTTGTGATTGTCTAGGTAAACCCTAGTTTATCAATTAAGCTCAGATGGGGTCGTAACACTTATCCTTTGCACTTGCAAAATACATAGTTGACGCTTGAAGAGTGACCCCACTATTTTGGATGATATTCTTATCATCTTGGCACTTTGTGTAATATGTGAACCCATTAATGTCAAACCCTTCATAAGACATAACATTCAGTTTTGGTTTAAAGGCGAGGCATTTGATAGTTTTTGTAATATCATTTGGTGTTTGAGATAGTTGATGTAAGACTTTATCTTCAAACCACTTAGTAAAAGTCTTGCTATGCTCTCTAGCAAGCCACATTGAACTTGCTCGAGGGTGTTGTCTCTTGATAAAATTGGTATGTTCCTCGATATAAACATTCACTTCGTCTATGTTGTGTAAAATATACAAGTTACCTTGTTCCAACTACTCACGGCTGATTACTTTCACCCGTGATCCTAAAATTCCTTTGCCCTCCTCAATATTCTTGTCATTAACAAGAGTGTTATTACCACTCAGAAAGTCATTGCAAAAATCCATAACCTCTCTCACCACATAACCTTCAATAATACTCCCTTCAGGCCGATAACGGTTTTGAACATCACCTTTAAAAATGCTCATGTATCGTTCAAAGGGATACGTCCAATGCAAGAAAACTGGTCCCAACATTTTCACTTCCCTAGTCAAGTGGACAACAAGATGCACCATGATATCAAAGAATGAAGGAGGGAAATACATCTCAAGATGACATAGGGTAACAACCACTTCTCTTTGCAAATTATCGAGAGTATCAGGGTCAATAACTTTACTGCATAGACTGTTGAAAAAGAAACAAAGTCTGGTGATTGCAAGCCTTACATGCTTCGGCAATATAGATCGAATTGCCACGGGCAATATTTGTTACATTAGAGTGTGACAATCATGAGATTTAAGACCTATAAACTTCAGATCTTTCATTGATACCAATCTACGTATGTTGGATGAGTAACCTTGTGGCACCTTAACATTTACCATTCATTCACAAAATGCTTTCTTCTCCTTTCTAGACAACGTGTAACAAGTGGGAGGTAAGTATGTTCTTTTATTACCCATTTCACATAATTCTATTAATTCTGACCTTATTCCTATTTCACGTAGGTCCAGTCTAGATTTTATCCCATCTTTAGTCTTACCTGGTATATTTAACAGAGTACCAATGATGCTATCACAAACATTTTTCTCAACGTGCATTACATCGATACAATGCCTGACTGTTAAAGAACTCCAATAAGGAAGATCCCAAAATATTGACTTCTTCTTGAATGAAGAATCGTCACTCCGTGTGGCGATACTACATTGTGATTTCTTACCAAATTCATTGACAGTGTGTTTTACTCTTTCATAAACAACATCCCCTGGTATAGGTTTAGGTGCACTCCGTTCATCATTCCATCCATTGAATGCTTTGCGCTTCCTACGATACAGATGGAATTTTGAAAGAAACCTTCGATGACCAAGATATACATTCTTTCCGCCATATTTTAGTCTTATTGAATCAGTGTTTTCTTCACACATAGGACACACTTTAGCTCCTTTGACACTATATCCAGAAAAATTCCCGTATGCTGGAAAGTCATTAATAGTACAAAACAACATAGCGTGCAAACGAAATGTCTCTCTTCCTGAAGCATCATAGGTCATCCCACCTTCAGCCCAAAGTTATTTTAAGTCATCAATCAGAGGTTCAAGATAAACATCGATATCATTTTCGGGTTGTTTAGGGCCCGATATCAACAATGGCAACATAACATACTTATTTTTCATACACAGCCAGGGAGGAAGATTGTATATAACAAGCATGACTGGCCAAGTGCTATGTTGGCTGCTCAATGTCCCGTACGGATTCATCCCATCTGTACAAAGCCCAAGTCTTAGATTCCTATCTTCTTCACCAAATTTGGGGTACAATAGATCAATCTTCTTCCACTGTGGGGAATCAGACGCATGTCGTAGGATCCCATCATTATTTTTCTTAACATATGCATGCCACCTCAAATTCTTCGCATCTTTCGGATTTGCAAACAAGCGTTCAAACCGTGATATTATAGGTAGATATCACATCACCTTGGCAGGAGAACCAGTTTTGGACTCCCCCAAAGTCATCAATTTATATCGTGACGCACCACATTTTGGACAATCTTTCAAATCCACATAGTCCTTTTGAAATAATACACAATCATTCGGGCATACATGTATCTTCTTGGCCTCCATTCCCATTGGGAACAGCCTGTGTATAACGTTATCTCAGCATCATGCACAATGTTTCTAAAGATAGGAGGTGGATCGATGTGCTCTACCCTACAACTATCCAGCATCACATCAACGATGTCTATTGGAACTGGTTCGTTCACATCTACTTCATCGGAAGAAATTTTTTCTTCCACCCAAGCACTGCTATCGACATCCACTGGTTTCGAGTTTCAAATCTCTCCATGCCAGTGCCATTCTATATAGCCTTGTACAATCCCGTTGCACATGACATGACTTTTAATTTCATCACCAGTGCTGACTTTCAAGTTGTTACCGCAATGCCTACATGGACAGTAGAACCTATCTCCAGGTTCTTTCCTATGTTCCTCGACAAATCTAATAAACTGATCAAGACCAGATATAAACTCTGGGGTGCAACGATTGTGAATGGACATCCATGATCTATCCATTCTATGATCAAAGAGAAAACAAGTATATATTAGGATAAGATTAGGGTCTACGGTTAACAAATACATGTGATGTCATTCTTATATAGAATAAATGTGTAGCACCTATCCCATCCTTGATCACCTAATCTCACTAGTAAGTATATAATGTGTATTGAGTTTTTGAGAAAATTTTGGCAGCATTTCCCCGCTGTTCTCGAAGTACATATGTTCTTAGAGAACAAACTGGGAAATGCTACTGAAATTTTCTCAAAAACCCAATACACATTATACACTTACATCCTAAGTGAGATTAGGTTTTCAAGAACAGTCCCAAACTGGGGACTATCCAAGATTTACTCCTAATGAGTAAATCTTGGACGGGTTTCTAGGCCAACAAACACATGTGATGTCATTCTTATATATAATAAATGTGTACCACCTATCCCGTCCTTGAACACTTAATCTCACTAGTAAGTGTATAATGTGTATTGGGTTTTCAAGAAAATTTCGACAGCATTTCCCCGCTGTTCTCTAAGTACATATGTACTTAGAGAACAAACAGGGAAATGCTACTGAAATTTTCTCAAAAACCCAATACACATTATACACTTACATCCTAAGTGAGATTAGGTGTTCAAGAACAGTCCCAAACTGGGGACTATCCAAGATTTACTCCTAATGAGTAAATCTTGGATGGGTTTCTAGGCCAACAAACACATGTGATGTCATTCTTATATATAATAAATGTGTACCACCTATCCCATCCTTGAACACCTAATCTCACTAGTAAGTGTATAATGTGTATTGGGTTTTCAAGAAAATTTTGGCAGTAATTCCCCGCTGTTCTCTAAGTACATAAGTACTTAGATAACAAATGGGGAAATGCTGCCGAAATTTTCTCGAAAACCCAATACACATTATACACTTACATCCTAAGTGAGATTAGGTGTTCAAGAACAGTCCCAAACCGGGGACTATCTAAGATTTACTCCTAATGAGTAAATCTTGGACGGGTTTCTAGGCCAACAAACACAATAATAGATATGTACATGTTAGGGTTTCATCACAATTGATGTTAGGGTTTCATCACAATTGATGTTAGGGTTTCATCAATGTTAGGGTTTAATAAAATCAAATTAGGATGCTAGAATGGACAAGTTTAAATCTTATTTCAACATGCATCAAAATTTACTGAATTAGGTCAAGCATTAGGATTAGAAGCACAAATATATACAAGCAAAAGATTTGTTCATATCCTAAGATTTACATAAAGCATTACATAAAGATTTATTCATATCCTTACCAACAACAAGCATGGTCGTGGCTGTGTTAGCCTACCACGGCTGTGCTGGGCCGTGGTAGGCCAACACAGCCACGGTCGTGCTTTCTGTTGGTAAGGAGCTAGGGAGAAGGAAGAAAAGAGGCTAGGGCTACCTGGAGCTAGCGTGGAGAAGAGCGGCGGCGGCGGTGTGAGAGCAACGAGCAGAGAAGGAGGTGGCGAGCGGCGAGCAGAACGGCACCAGGAGAAGAGCAGAGCAGAGAAGAGCGGCGAGCAGCAGTAGGAGAAAGAGGACGCGGCGGCGGCGGCGAGCAGAGGCGCACCAGCAGTAGCGGCGGCGAGCAACAGCGGGGGTCGTCGGGCGATTTTAGGCGAGCGGCTAGCAGCAGAGAAATTTATCGCGATGAAATAGAAGAAAGGAGAAGACTCGGGTGATACATGTCTATTAAGTTTGTAAACGGCGTCGGTTATCTACAACACTGACACCTTTTACTCTTAAGCGTCAGTTGATAGTAAAAAACTGACGTCCAGTTAGACAATCTTTACCCTAAATTATTTGGCGGGAACCATTATCAGCGTCGGTTATCAAAGGATAACCGACCCCGAAATTGGAACTTTTCGCACAAATTTTCATCTTATATGGGCGTCGGTTAATAGTTAAAAAACCGATGCTGTATGTGACACTTTGGGGTCAATTTTGTTTCGTTCAAAAATTAGATTTTGCGAGCGATTTTAGGCGTCGGTTTGTTTTACCCAGCCGACGCTGAATACAAAGCGATACACGTGTCTGGCTGGTCTTCGAATATAGACGTCGGGTTTCCTAAATAACCGACGTTGAATGTTATAGGCGTCGGTTTTTTTAAATAACCGATGCCCAGAAAAGCGACATTGAATGCTGTTTCTGTAGTAGTGAACATTTTTTAAATATTTTCCCATCTCTTTCACCATCGCCATGCAGGTATTACCAAATAATAATTTTTAACAATTTCACCATCACCGTCTCTATCACTGTCACCATCACCATGAATGTCACCATCACTACACATTCACCATCACCATGAATGTCACCATCACTACACATTTTGTCATCACGTACCAAACACAGCCTTACAAATGGGTAATTTTATATTGCATACTTTAAAATGGGGATATGTAAATGTTTTTCAACTCATATATGCTCATAAACCTCACGCATACTTCATCGGCCATTGTTTCATTTACTACAATTATATTTTCAACATATCGCAAGAATTTAAAACATACAATATTATATTATTTACATATGTTATTTACCATTGTAAACGTATCTCAAACAGGCAACATTTTCATCCAACTTTCCCACGTCACTAACTGACGGCTCAGCAATAACATGCTAATTGGCAAGACGAAAACATAACTAAAGTTGAAACAAGCGAGAGTATATAAATATGATTCCAGTTCATACACGTTAAAATCATAACAGATGTTTATGTAACCATTTTTATAATATGAAGCACAACACCCACCATTTCTCCGTCAATATAGCAACAGATCCATTAAAATTAGTGCTTTTGTCAATGTTGGTCTGCTGCTATACGTCACGCAGACAAAGCACTGGGCTACATCACCGGTCTTCGTTACAGATGCCCTGCAGTTAGAGGCCTACAACAACTCGATCCACCTTCTCTAGCAATTGGAGTTGTCCTGATTTGGCAAGTGCAAATAGAAACTTACCGAGCTGTACAGTGGCTAATTGGTGGATGTACAAATCCATGTGGTGAAGATGCAGGCAATGTGTGGTGTATCTTTCGGCTGTGGAAGCTGGATATGTAGTCTAAATGATGGCCTGGTCGCTCAACGCAGATGATGGGATTGTCGCAGGGGCTTGAGCAACTGGATCTGCTGATCGGATGATTGCTGGGTTGCAACAGTCACAGATTTACCTAATTGGCCCTTATGTGGCCGGAGGATCTATCAGATAGTGCCGCTTATGGCTTGCGACATCTGTATCTACTGTCTGGATGATCGCCTAGTTTTACGATCCAGAGATCTGGATAGCTGTCGGCGGCCGTTGTATGATGGTGAGCCGACGGCGGGTAGATCTTCATCGTCGCTTGTGGTTTGCGGCTAATTGGCTTGTGGGCTTCGGAGCCTAGTGGTAAAGGGATGAAACTTGATCACATTGTGCGAGTTGTGTGACTCATTGTCATCTGCCTTAGGTGTTAATGCGTCCAAGTACACTACAATCACTAAAATAATTAGTAAAAATAATTATACTAGAGTTTAATTCTTTTTTTATTTTTCGATTAAGGTTAGTATAGAAATGATCGATCTCAAATGACAACATTTTTAAAGTTGTTAACTCTAATCCCAATTGGTTTGAAGAACTTTTTATTTCTTTTTGGTGTTTTTGTTTTTGGAACAGAAAGTAAAGATTGGGTTTGGGGTTGGGTGATTATCACTAAAGCGAAAAAAGAAATAAATTTGCCCTGCCACAAGGAAAATTGAGATGATTATTAGCACAAATAAACTATTATGAATGAAAAGACTAGAATGTAAAGAGAGCGGATCAAACGATGATTGAATTAGGAGATGAGAACTCGAGACTTTTAGGGTTTTCACCACCTTAGCCTAGGCGAGAATAAACTAAATTCTTTAAAACGACGAATTCGATGAAGGCATGCGAATTAATTAAAACCCATAAAAGATGGACTCCACATGAGCCTATTGGTCCTGGTGCTCATGCTTCGTAGTTCATCATCCCAAAAAAAGAAGATCAACGGTCGTTTCAAAACCTCCATGCAATTGGCTTTAGTGTTCTAAATCCAGATTTCCATGGTCATTTCCACCAGGATTAACATGTGATCAAACCAGTTAATTACTTTGATAGATCAACAATTATTAAAACCAAAAGCCATCTAGAAGTCGTTCTTAAGGATTAGTCGATTAAAATCATGGCTAAGGGGTTATTCCCCTTGCCTCGGTAGGAAAACTACTCATTCATGCTTGTAGAGAAAAGGGAGACGGAAGAAAGAAGTATTCTAGCCATAGTCTAGACTTATCAAAAGATTAATTCCTTAGGCTAAAAACAATCAAATGGCCGACCCTTAATTCTTTGCTCCGGTCTACAGAAGAGGAAGAAGAAGAATGCTAGATCTAAAACAAGTAAGGTAAAGAATAAAATTAAAGAGAACACTTAGCTTGCAAATAATAACTTTATTGATGAATAGAACTTAAGAACACATAATGATTGCTCAGAAATCTCCGTACAAAGGTGATACAAAAGATGATGCTCATGAGGAGGAAGTGCCCCTCCTTTTATAGGAGAGGGAGGGGACTTTTACATCTAGAGTTCTGCACAAATGGGACTGGCGGCTGTAAATTTGAATTGGCCGCACACTGTCAACTGATCGCTTGGGAGGCAAGCCGATCGGTTGAGTGTCTGGTAAGGGCAGGAGTCGGGGCACCAGTCAGCAACTCTGAGTCCAGGTGGCGGTGCTCTTTGACCCGCTCGGTTTGGGAGGAAAAACTCCCGCTTTGAGGTCTGAAACGATCATTTGATTTTCAAACGGTGTGCCATCTAGACTGAATGTTTGGACGAGGCTCGGTGGCTGAGGGATGGTGTCAACCGATCGTCTGGAACATGTAAAGCGATTGGTTGGAACAGGTGAGCCAGTCGGCTGGAATAGGTGAAACGATCGGCTGGAATAGGTGAGCCGCTCGTCTGGTGTTCTGAGTCTGCAAGAAAGGCATATATTCTGGTGAGATTCAAGTTCAATTGTGATAAAAGGAAGCAAATAACAATTTGTTTCTTTTCAGTGGATAAAAATAAGAATTTCCATGTGACAAGACTTAAAAGGATGTGAAAAGGGGTGTTAAATCATCACACATCACTAGGGAAACAGAGTAAGCAGACACTCATCTAGGCACATGAGCTTTGGGATGGCCGCAATGTGTAGCTGTTTAGTTTTTAAACTTCAACCTCATACAATATAAAAATATAATATAAATAATAAACCAACGGGTAAAAGGATAAATAGAGGTGGATAAATTTTGTCCCTTATCCTTACCCTACAAAGGAGAGGGTAAACGAGGGATGGATAAACGGGTAGGAAAATCTCTTACCCTTACCCATACCCTACAGGGTATGGATAATGAGTAAAAGGGTAATACCCTCCCCATTGACAACTCTAACTAACTTGTCGTATCCGCTACATCTTCAAGCACCTTGATGAGCTACTTCGAGAATAAGGGGTGTACATAACATGCATTAAGTTCTAATAATATTACAAGATTGTACATCGATTTACTTTTAGACTTTGATGCTTCTATATAATCTTTTCACACATGTATTTACTCCATTAGAGTGAGATGAATGGATTCTCCTTGTTTAACCTTAGAAAACCAAGCTGATGTCACATAAATTGTGTGTAGAGCGTGTGTTCCCTCATCATAATGTTTAATGTTTTTTGGGTCTTTTCATAAATAATCTTTCATCCTCATAGAGTTAGGCTACCCACACCTCCTACCACTCTGCAATCACCCACCCAATTGTTAGGAAAAGGATCATTGTTGATATGGCTAAAAAAATAGAAACACTATAAAAGAAGAAAACGACGAAGAGGTAGAAAAATATTTTCTAATGAATTTTTTGACATGATAAAAATATAGATTCATCATAAAAAATACTCATTAACAAGACTAATGTTGACATACTTTGAAGAAAAAAATAATATGAAAAGCATAAAAAAGAAAGTATTAAAAGTATAATATCTTAAAATATCAGGTATTATATCTCAAAATAGGAGTAACATATTGTACTTTGAAATGAGAATAATATAGCCTAAAACATATGTATTGTTATCTCAAATATTGATACTATACTCAATAGATAAAAAAGAGGGGCACAATATCCATATTTTAGAATACATCGTTCTCATTTTTGAGGCTGATGTACTATATTAAAAAAAATATTGTATCCTAAAATATGGGGTATTCTACTTTAAAATATGGATATTATATTTCTCTCATATTATTATTTCTTCAAAATATGTCAACATTTCTTTTTGTAAAAAAATATATGAAATCTGATATTTTTATTACATGAAAAAGTTCATTATGAAAAAAACAAATTTATTTCTCTTCTTTTTTCTTAATTTCCTTCTATTATGTATAAAAAAAATATTCTGTCACACTATTGACTGGCGGCTGGATGGAGAGGTAGGTGGGCGGTTGTGGCTGTCTAGAATTTTTTTTGTCATAATTCCCTCTTTTAAAAACCCGTCCTTAGAAATAAATCGATATGGCCCCATTAAATATAAACCACATTTATGATGCATACTATCATATGTAGCGTACGACATGTACGTATATTTCATGCAATATATACTTTACAAGGCTAAATGGTGGGGAGGGTTTCAGAAATGTACTTATAACGATTATGACATACTAGTGGGAGACTATGGAAAACAAAACTAATTGTCCAAAAGGACTCGCGCTTTGCTCTCCTTTTCTCTGGCCGTACATTTCCAGTAGTCTTTTTTTAGAAAAATGACAGTATGAGCATTGATTGTTTTCTGTTTCGTGGTCGTTCAACATACGGAAGTGGAATTATGGATTGATCCTCCAGTTGACCCCAGACTTCAACTTGATCGCCGCCACGAGATGAGGACGTCGTGTGAGTTGATAAGATCGTCACATCCTTGCTGAAGCCTAAAGGGGGTGGATAGATGTGCGGCAGGCGTTTGCCTCCATCCGTAGAGCACGTGTCTGACCTTGGTATATTTTGCAGAGCCAGCTGGCAAGGTGTGCCGACGGCTGTACCGAACTCCGGAAAGAGGAGTTGACCGGTTATGTTTGATAAAATCCATGAAGAGGCACGCCGTAGGTACGATGGGCTCCTGAAGCTGTAACAAGTAACTGACATGTCCATTTGCACTGCTTGCGGCTGGCTTCATCTCTGCCCCGCTGGGGTGCGTTTGGATGGAGCTTTCGATTGGATTGGCTGGATAAGTGATTTAGTTTTGCATCACGTATGCACCATATAACTAAATCTGGATAATAAAATCTAGATTTAATCTCATGTTGTTTGATAAAATCAGAATTAAGGTTCTATTCGGAATTCAGTAATCTCATTATCAGGTTCGACTCAGTCTAAATCCTAACATCCTAACAGGATTTCATATTCTCAAGGTTAACTTCTGACCTATTTGTTATTTTGTCTTATAAGCAATAACGACAACCATATGAGTTGTTAACAGTGGAAAAATAATCAAAATAAGCAAGTTTGAATAAATGAAATGCTGAGACAAGTTTTGGAAAAATTTACCATACTAGATGACTTTCAGAGCCGGCTGTCCCAAACCGCTGCCGCATGTCAATCCTGGAGCGAAGACGGCATGGGCCACAGAGTCTTTACTCTGGGGGCGACACGAGGCAGCAAGTCGGAGAGCTTGCGCGGCCGAAAGAGCTGTTGGTAACTATTTTTTTCTTCTTCTAACAACTAGACATTTTTCCTATATATTTCACCTCACTCTATTCCTTCAAATCACACTTCCACTTCATCTTGTTCTACTTCTTGCTCTTCTTTTTGTTCCGCTTCTTGTTCTTCTTCTTACCTATCTTCATGATAGTTTCTTGTTCTTTACAAGTGCACATTATATATTAATCTGAAGGCTCAAATATCTTCTTCTCTTGATATTAGAAGTAACGAGGAGCATTTTTCTTCTATCTAATATGTCTTTGGGAGCTTCGACGTTATCTTTCGAATTTCTCTCATCTTGTTGTTAATGATACATCTCGCCACAAGCAAGTAAGTTTTTTATCATTCATTAGTTTATATGATATAAATATATAATATAACTGAACACAAATTTCAGATTTTAAGTAACTTAAATCAATGGTTAATATTAAAAAAATCTCAGGTTTAAATCTTGAATCCTAACATACTACTTGTTATACTAGGACGTTGCAATATGATGGTCACTTTCTTGTTGATGGATCTTATTCCAGACCAATCTTATATGCATGTATAACTGGCAAATTTTTATATTCTATTGGACTTAAAATCTTACATTCACATCCTACTAGCAACATATCCGATAAAATTTTCCATCAAAGTTACATATCTATTTTCTGGTGTGCAAAGTTTATATGTTCAATTGTTGGATGATGAAGCCTTTAGGGTCATGTTAACTCTCTATTCTAGATATCCCCTTGATATATATCTTGAGAAAATACCATGGCATGGATATGATATGACTAAAGTTGTTGATCCTTCTAGCTCTGTTTACCCCTTATAATATATCATATCCATCTTGGGGGTACAATATGAACTTGTTGAGCCAAGTTCACTCCACTAATGTAAATTTCATTCTTAATGTCGATGATGTCGGGCCTTCAAGAAATGTCCCATCATCAATTTAGTTGATGGTGATTATGAAAATTTTGACAAAGAGGGAGATAATGATGGAACTTTAAATATGACCATATTGATAATATCATAAATGATCCACAAGAAGAACAATATGTTTTTAGTGATACTGGAACTATCTTTAGTTCCACACTATGACTATGTACACATGAGTGGATTTATCAAAATAATAATGGTAATTATCACATTTTCAAGAGCATTATTGGGTCAATGACTTTATGAAACTTGGTTCTTTGGAATCTGCATCTGTGTCAACACACGAGTTTTCGAAGGTTCAATTTTTCAATCAAAGTCAGACTTAGAAAAAGTTCAAAAGTGGTCAATTAACACCAATGTGCAATATCGTACTTAGCGTTCTAACAAATAATTCCTCACCCCATATGTATACTTAGCAATGAGTGCTCTTGGAGGTAAAATGTTTGTGTTTCTAAATGGACAGATGGCTTGTGAAAGATCACCAAATATCATGGTGGACACACATGTTGCAATCCAATCTTGAATAAGGACCATCACTAATGCACCTCAAATTTTATTGCTAGGATGACTACTGTGAGGTTGGATATGAGAACTAGACAAATACATTATAAAGTAAGTGTTGAATTGAAATTGACTATCTAGTGTAGGAAGGCATATTGTGCATGAAATAAGGCTATTCGAGGATTTTTAGAGATTGGGAAGAATCTTAAATGTCTTTTATTTCTTGAGTTGCATGAAAGAGTGTATTCTTGGGTCACAATATTTTTACCAGTGTGATTATGTAGCATGAGTGCATGGTATAATTACATTTTATCATCTCTTTTGGGCTTTCTAACCTTCTATTGTTGGACGGGCTCATTGTTGTCTAGTTCTTTGTGTTAATGGAACCTCCTTACAAGAAAATATAAGGGAACTCTTCTAGTTGTAACTGGTATTGATGAAGAAAATGGTATATTTGCTCTACCCTTTGATGTAGTTGAAGGGGAAAATAATGATTCAAGGGAGTGGTTCCTAGGGAAGCTAACTCCGTTGATCGCAGAATTGGCTAGACATGCCAATTTTTGCATTATACTTGATAGGATGTGTAGCATAGGAAATGCAATCATACAAAGATTGTCAAACTCCTTTCAACGACATTGTTACTTCTATAGAAAATTCAAATCTAAGGAAATTTTTGATGTCATGACCCAAGTGAGTTATGCAACTAAGAAAGTTGTATTCATTAAACATATGGATGAAATCAAAGCAATAAATCCACATGCACATATGTGGCTAGTAAATGATGATCCAACAATTTGGACACTTTCATGTGATTGAGGATATAGATATGGTATTCTTACAACAAATCATGTAGAGTTCATTAATGAAGTTTTGAAAAATTTGAGGAACCTTCCAATATAGGCTATGTTCTTAAGAACATACTATAGTGTAGTCTCCATGTTCTTGAAGAGGCGTTACAATGTTGAAGATTGGGATAAAAATAAACCTTTCCTAAAGAAGTGGATGAAATAATAATGATGCAAAAATTAAAGCAAGTGGTTTACATGTTTTAGTGCAAGTGAACAGCTATAAATTCATTGTTGATGATATGTATGTCCGTAAATATTGTTGCAATTTACAACACAATGGTACATCTTTGTAGTTGCGGTGTCTCTCAACTAAAATATATCCCATGTCCTCATGTAATTTCCATTGGGAATGTCATCCAATTTAAGTTGGAAATGTTCTTTAGCAGATTGTTTCCAAACACCAAATATCAAGAGACATATAATGCAACATTCAATGGAATTTTGGGCAAGAGGTATTGCCCATAGTTTGATACTATAAAAGGAATCATTCCACTTTTACCACCAATTTGCAAACCAAGAAATAGAGGGAGACCAAAGATTGGAAGACACAAAACAAATATGGGCCTAGATCCTACTCGTACATCTTACAGTTGCATAAAGTGTGGACATTTTAGCCACAACACTAGAACTTGTATTGCGACAACTATGTAGTACATTATTTGACATTTTTGTAGGGCAATTGCATCTATGCAATAGTTTATATGTCATTTATGTAATGGTTTATTTGTCATATGTGTAATATTTCATTTGGCATCTATGTAATGATTTTTTTGACATCTTTGTACTTGTTTATTAGACATATATGTGATGTTCATTTGGCATATATATAAACTTTGGCATGAATGTGCTAGTTAAATTGAAATATGTTTCAGAAAAATGTGAACATATGTCATAAAAAGATTATTTCCTTTGTGACTTTCTCAACATTTTAAGGAGTTGCAGATGTGGCATATTTAGGATGACAGAGTTAGGCAATACATTACTATAACTAGGTTTGGTCCAGTCACCATACTTACCCAACTACTTCTAGATCCCTTCTTGATCACTACACTTATCTACCGTTGGCATCCATCTACAAACATGTTTCATTTTCCAATAGGAGAAATGGAAATTATACTATAAGACGTAGTGGTTCTTCTGGGTTTACATGTAGATGGGGAAGCAATTATATGTCAATATCCTATAGGAAGAGAAGAAGTTCAATTTTCATCTTAGAGTAACGTGTGTGATCACTATTTAGGTACACATCCAGTAGGAAGGTTAACTGGGCAGATATCATTGGGTTGGTTACGGTCTACAGTTTCCATCTTAAACATAGATAATGTCATTGAGCAACAAGTGAGGCAATATACTACAACTAACCTACTATACTTTGTGGGGTCATTCCTTCTTCCAAACAGCATAGGAAATGATGTTCATTTAAGATATTTACCACTTGTTGTCAAATTTGAGTGATACATATTGTTGTCTTGGGGTAGTGCAAGTTTAGTTATGTTGTACTGGGGTTGTATAAGGAAAATGTCTATATATTAAAACTAGACTCATGTATAGCAAGTTGTTTAGTTCTATTACAGTTGTGTTCATGGGAGCACCTTCATGTAGGTTGTCCTAGACATACTATACTATCTGAGGGCTATGTGTGGCCGTAAGGAGTACCATTAGGCTATATGTTTGTGAAAATTAACTTGTTTTTTTATATCATGCAATGATTATAATTATACATTAAATCAAACTCAATTTCATATTTAAATAGGTGGAACCACTTTATGATGTGTGTGTCTACCCCTACATCTGATGTAAATATTTATGATAATGAAATTGACATACAACAACCCAGTCTAGTAACATATTTTTCTTCATATTTCATATGTCAAGGATGAAATGAGTTAATTGATACTATATATATTAGCAATCAATGTATTCATTGGTGTCATGGACTCCATACACACAACATATATTAGGCATGTTACCAACAATTTTTCATGACAATCAACATATTTTCTTGTGTGAGTTTTGATGATATGTGGAAATTTAATTGAGTGGCATGTACTTGATAGAGTGATTTGTCAATTTGAGTTCAAGTTCAACCACAACCACAACGATTTCCAGAATCTACTAGAATTTATGGGGGAATATGACCTACGGTAGATTGGTTGAGCTTTTATCATAAAGAAGCGGAACTTTTGAACAATAGACATGCACTTTTAGTTTAATTACCTAGCATGACTAATATACCACATCAATATTCTTAGTATAAGTATGTGTATGTCTATAGTCATCCTATAGTACCTCCATAAAAATACTATCCTAGAGGTTATGTGCAACTAGAAAATGTAAGTAAACTAATACTTGATCTCATTTTATTTATATTTTTATTATATTTTATTTCATGATTTTGGGTTTACATTTTTGGCACATCTCCAAATACACATGTTGATTAGATAGGTGTTGCAAAAAAAACAAGTGGAGAAGGATGGGTAGAGGCATGTGATAACATCATTAAGATACAAAACACTTATTTTGAGAAGCTTCCTCATCATCAACAACCACAATTTACAACAACCTCAACTCCATATGTTGACATTACAACTAGATTGACTTCAACTAAGAATTTGACTACAAAGGATGATACTCATTCAACATATGAGGCACCTCCATCTGAGCATTGAACCCCTAATGATATAGGCCCATCTACCACACACCCTTTGACTTCTTTGACATATAGTAGACCCACATGACATATTAAGTAGATACCCCAGTTGTCCAGACAAGACCCATTGGGAAGCTCTTGAGAGAGTTCTGAGGTATATCAAGGGAACTTGTTCTCTTGGGTTGCATTATGGAAAATATCCTTCAATAGTATAATAATGAAAGTTGGATTGCCATGAACTTAGAGAGTAATGGCATCTCATGATATGTATTACTGTTAGGAGGAGGTGTTGTTTCCTGGAGGTCTAAGAAACATACCATATTATCTTAGTTTACTTTTAAGGAAAAGTTGTGTGCTTTAGATGAAATCAGAATGGAAGCTGAATGACTACATGGACTTATGTCCAATTTACCTGTGGTAAAGAAGTAACTTCCTAACATTTTAGTTCACTGTGATAGAACAACACAACTTCCAAAATAAAGATTTTCAAGTACAATAAAAAACAACATAGACACATCCAAGTCACACTCAAGTTTGTAAGGGATTTAGTGTCTAATGGGTTCATGGATCTAGACTACATCGGTACCAAAGTTAATACTGTTGACCCTTTCACTAAAGGTCATGCCCTAGACTTAGTGGAAAAATCCAAGATGGGGATGGGACTGAAACCCCTTATTATTCACAAACATTAGCAACCCAAACCAACCCAACCCAACCCAACCCAACCCAACAGAGTAGAGATCCCACAAATTGGGTTCAATGTGGTAATAACAAGTTGTTGGGTGAATTTGTTGACACCGTGTAATTTCTTTGATATTTCTTGCATTTGTGTGTCTATACCCTGGGAAACTTATGTGTCACGACTGCAAGTTAGTAAGACATTAGTCTCTGAATGGTGCCATGTCTTATGATAGGATGTTAGTAATACATCCTTGGAGACTCCAATTAAATGATTGATGTTGTGTAGGTTGCAACAGAGGAATTAGGTTGTTCCTTGATATCAATCATGATATATTCTTTGGATGCATGGCGTTAATGCATCGAGTTTCCTCTATACCATGTCTTTGTTGTGTTGTTACCAACCTATACTCTTACAACCAAGGTTTAGGTTCAAGACTTTTGTTCACCTTATTTTTGTGGGGGCCATAGTTGGATAACTTGGATAGTTTCAAACCGAAAGGTATCTATTGAAAACATAATATGGAGGACTGATTGGTAGAGCACACTTCAAATTGGACTTTGTGGGGGATCATCAGATATATAGTTGTTAGACATTTATTTAGCATGGGTTAATCCCAATGTAGTGTAGCTAGTACATGGAGGAAATGTAGTTTTGTGTCTAGTGGAAATGATGAAGAGTTTTATCCCACATTTCTCATTCCTAGAACTTTTATTGTCCTTATATATAAAATTACATGTGCCACTAGTGTCGAAAGGGTCCTAGGGAGGAGTATTCTCACATCATTGGGGGGTACAGTGGCCACAACACACACACACACACACGCACACAAGCATGTACGCACGCATGCCATGCCACGTCTTGCCTCGCCTGGCCTGGACGGGTGGGGCCAGGCACGGGCTAGGGCTTATGGCTTTGGAATGTATTATGTATTCCATCTTCTTTTTGCACTACGATATAAATACATAATTAATTATTAATTAATTAATTGTTTCTTTTAAAAATGAATTTATTAATCATAATTGGAAAGCGTTTGCCTTGTGATTTTTTTTCTTTCAAAAAGTGTATAAGAGTGATTGAGTGATTGTGTCTTAATAGAAATAGGATTTTAGTGTGTGTAAGGCTATAAATAAGCCTCCGGTCATTAGGGTTATACACATCTCATGAACAACAATGGTCAACCATTCGAGTACATGTTTTACAAACCCTAAACTAGAGTTTCTTGTTATCTCTCTCGAGCTTCCACATGGATACCTTCTCATGTGTGTAGAGAGTTCATCCTTTCTCTCCAGGATGTGATCTTTCAGGCGATGGTTTCTGCAATCGTTGGCTTGCATTAGTAGTGCAACCGATCATCGTCAAGCGTGAGCAAGATGACAACCTTCTATAGGTTTGTGACCGTGTTGACTAGAAGAACGACGCATATCCAGAAGGATTACATGCCACTCATTTCTTGAAGTAATAAGTTCATTTCTCAGACTAATGATCTGGTATGTGTTCTTAACCTTATTTTTTTCTATTCTCCTACTTCATTTCTTCTTGTAGTTCTTATCTGGATCTGTCATGAAAATGTTAACTTAATTGCATCGAGTGTGTCTTCATATAATGACTTAATATAAAATTTACAACAGTCTTACAAAAATTGATTATGTCGTTAGTTAATTATGCCTTCTCAATGTTCTAGCATGAAAATTAATACTTCTAGTATGCCCGAAAAATTTAGTAGAACTAATTTTTCTCGTTGGCAAAGTAGCATGCAAAGTTGGCTAAACATGGTAGGGTATGATCAGTATTTAGAATAGGATGAATCCAAACCTGATGAAACTGTCTCTGATAATGCTAGTTAAATTGCAACCTAGAAGAAGGGTGATAAAACATATCGAGGGTTGATTTTGTTTGCATTAAATAGCAAAATATATGAATTATACTCAAAGCTTCCTGTTACTACATCCAAGGTTTTGTTGGGGGAGTTATAAAAGAAATACAATATGGAAAATTAGGGAACTGAAAAATATTGAGCCTCTAAATTTTTATAGTTTCAGATGGATGAGGATAAATTCATTTCTGATCAAACACATGATTTTCAACTCTTGGTGTAAGAGCTTGAATATGCGGGAATGAAACTTCTTGAAAAGTTTATTGCAGTATCAATAATTGAGAAATTTCTAAAATCTCTAGAGTCATTTGGCATGTCTCTTAAGCATAAAAAATGAGACATGTCAATGTACGATCTCATGATGGGCATCAAGATACATGGAGAGCACCTGAAATATAAGTTTGTCAAGTTATCCACTGATGTTAATCCTAGTGTCAATTTTACTACTTCTCATAACAAGGATAAGAAACCAAATAATTCACTTAAACCTAAGGATGAGATCCAGAAAAAATCGAAGAACAAACCTTGTTGGACTTGTGGACAAGTTGGTCACTGGAACAAGGATTGTCCTTTAAAGAAGGAAAAGAAAGTTGTCGCATTTGCAACTGACAAGGTTGTGATCAACATGATGATAACATTCTTGAACCTCAATGATGGACATATGTCTATAAAATATGAAGTTGTTTCTATTTTTAAACCAATATATTGGATGATTGACACTACAACTAATGCACATGTGTGTACTGACAAGTCCTTGCTTGTGTCTTACTAGGCCTCCAAAGGTCAATATGTGACTTTGGGCTATTCTAGTGCTATATAATTCAAAGGCGAAGGATGGGTGGACTTAAAGTTTCCTTTGGGAAATGTTCTGATGCTTCATAGAGTCAGACATGTTCCATCAATTTGACACAATATTCTTAGTGATACAATTTTAGTTAGAGATGGTTTTAGAATAGACTGGAAATGTAGTAAATCTATTACTAATCACATAGTGATTCTTTATTTTTTGACAAGGGATATATATGTGATATGGAGAACTTATTTAAGATTCTTGTTGAACCTGTTTAAAATGCAATTTTAAATTTGAATGATAAGGGTTTTATATGCATGAATCTTGTATCATCTGATTTTTGGCATACACGATTGGCCATGTTAATGTTGTATCAATGAAATATTTGATGAATATGAATCTAAACCCTAAATACAACATTAAAAATAATAAATGTGAAATATGTGTGAAAGCTAAATTTCCTAGGAAGCCTTTCATTCTATGAATGGGAATTCAGAAATATTTGATTTAGTACACACTAATGCCTGCGTATTTAATGGGATTGCTACTAGGGATCAAAAGCATTATTTCATAACATTATTGACGATGTGAGTAGATATTGCTATGTCTATTTACTTAAAAGTTAAGATGAGGCATTGAATAAATTCAAAATTTATAAGAAAGAAGCTAAAACTCAAACTAGTAAAGCAATTAAGGTCTGATAGGAGAGGAGAATACACCTCAAACTTGTTCTTGGAATTTTATAAATTCCATGGTGTAGCTCATGATGTTATCAGAGATTGCAGAACATAAAAATCAAACCATGATAGATATGGTTAAATTCTTGCTCCAAACCTCAGGTCTACTCAACTTCATTCGAAGGGAAGCTTTGAATATGGCTTTCCATATTATGAATAGAGTTCCCCATATTCATGTAGAAAGTAGTCCGTTTGAGTTATGGAGAGGAAGAAAATTGAGTCTCACATATATTCAAGTGTGGGGGTTTCTTGAAAAGGTACTTTTCCTTGAACTCAAAAGGAAGAAATTGGAGAAAAAATGATTGATGCCATCTTCTTGGATTATGTAATGACAAGTTATGCCAATAGATTCTTGGTAGTAAAATCTGATATATCAGGCATTGATGTTAATACAATTGTAGAATTATGTGACACTACATTCTTTGAGGATGTGTTTCCCTTGAAAATAAATATGCCTAATAAAGTATCCCAAGAGAATTGATTCACCACATTTTCCATACCTAAGAACGTGGAAAGGATGACAAATGTGGGGGGTGACTCATAACATGCTAAATGTGAATCTGATGATTTTGAAAAAATGGTTGAACCAAGGTGAAGTAAACGGTCTAGGAAATCCAAAGATTTTAGAAGTGAGTTTCTCACTTACAATATTGAGGATGATCATGTATCTTTGAAACAAGATATGGATTCTTTAGAAGATAAGTTTTAGAAAGAAACTGTTAATGATGAAATCTAATAAATTATCTCGAATGGAACTTGGGAATTTGTGAATTTACCTCCTGGGTGTTCTATAGTTGGATGAAAATGGATCTTTAAGAAGAAACTTAATGCATACAGAACAATCAATACATATAAAGATAGGTTAGTTGCTAAATGTTAGACACAAAGGGAAGAAAGAGATTATTTGGATACATATTCTCATGTTTCCCTTATGATCACAATCTGAGTGCTTATAGCATTGACTTCCATTTATAATCTTTATATCTATTAGGTGGATGTGAAGACCAAGTTCTTACACGGTGATATTTAGGAAGAGATATATATGGAACAACCTAAGGGACTTGTGGGTTGTGGGAATGAGTCCAAAGTGTGTAAACATGTTAAGTCATTATATGGCTTGAAACAAGCCCCTAAGAAATGGCATGAGAAGTTTGATTATGTGATATCATCATTTAGCTTTGTTTCTAATGAATTTGATAAGTGTCTCTACTACAAAATCATCAATTATGCTTATATGTAGATATCTCATGCTTTTTGGTTCCAATATGAAAGTAATAAATAAGACTAAGTCACTATTGTGTAGTAAGTTTGAGATGAAGCATATGGGTGTCGTTGATGTGATTTTAGGGCTTAAAACCACAAGGTCTACTAATGGTATAACTCTCCCAGTCTCACTATGTTGAGAAGATTCTAGAGAGGTTTGAGTACAAATCATGTAAACATGTTAAGAATCCATATGATTCATCTAAGGAATTGTTCAAGAATGAAACTGGGGTTCCAATGTCTAAACTATGATACTCTCAGATTATCAAAAGTTTGATGTATCTTATGAACTACACATGTCCAGACATTGCATTTGTTGTGATCAAGTTAAGTAGATACACCAGTTGTCCAGACAAAACTCATTGGGAAGCTATTGATAGAGTTTTGAGGTATATCAAGGGAACTTGTTCCCTTAGGCTGTATTATGGCAAATATCCTTCAATAGTCGAAGGATATAATGATGCAAGTTGGATTTCCATGAACTCTGGGAGTAATGGTTTCTCAGGATATGTATTCTTATTGGGAGGAGGTGTTATTTTCTAAAGGTCTAAGAAGCATACCATATTGTCTCGGTTTACTTTTGAGGTAGAGTTATGTGCTTTAGATGAAATTAGACTAGAAGATGAATCTAAATGGACTTATGTCTAGTTTTCCTATGGTAAAGAAGCCGTTTGCTGCAATTTTATTTTTTCTGTGATAGCACAACAACTATTGCCAAGATAAAGAGTTCCAAGTACAATAAAAAAAAACATAGACACATCCAAGTCAGACTCACATTTATAAGGGAGTTAGGGTCTAATGGGTTTGTGGCTCTAGACTACATTAATATCAAGATATTACAGTTGATCCTTTCACTAAAGGTCTTAGGACTTAGTGGAGAAATTTAGGTTGGGGATGGGTGTGAAACCCCTTATTATTTGCAGTTCTTTGATGCTTTTTGCATCTATGTGTCTATCCCCTGGGAAACATGTTAGTGTAACATCCCTGACCTGGGTTATGCCTTAAACCTATGAGTTTTGCATAAGCAAGTTAATTAGATCCTTAATTTCATTTTGTGAAAAGTAATTAAGGCTCAAGAGGAACTTATGTTTTAATTTTGATCCTGTATGAATAATGTTGAAGCAATGTTTGCTTATTTTGGACCAAAGTGCAATTTACCCAAGTTGAGGGGTTAATTTGTAAATAATGCATGATAAAGTGTTCCTCATGTGTTGAAGTATCATGATAATGAAGATGATGCAGAGGTATGGCTTGTGATAGCCTAAATATCAAGAAAGAGCTGATAAAGCAATGTTTGTGCACTAAAACCTAGTTTTTGTGTAATGTGAAATTTACCCAAAAATTAGGGTTCAATATGCAAATTAACTCTTCTATAGAGTCCCTAATGTTTCTTGGCATCATGTAGAGCAAATAAAACCAGAGGGGCATCTCATTTGAATCACTTTGGAGGAGAGAGAATCTTGATATTAAAATAATCAAGATTTAAGCATACACTAGTACAGGAATGGTCTGTAGCGTCGGTTTTTTTAAGCTTGCAGCGTCACTTTTTAACCGACGCCTAAGTGGCCGTCGTTATAGAATTTTCTCTATAGTGTCGGTTTATTTAACCAAATAAAACCGACCTTACAGAGTAAACACCGACACAAAAGGTTGTAAAAATTCTGACCTAGGCGAGAAAAAAAGAGCCTGTAAGGTCGGTTATTCGAAAAAAACCGACCCTGTAAACAGTCTCGGTCGGGAAAATTGTCAACTGAAAGTTTTTCGGTCGACAATTTTCTCGACCGAGACCGTTTACAGGGTTGGTTTTTTTCGAGTAACCGACCCTAAAGATTGAATAAACATTTCAATGTAACACTCGGTCGAGAAAATTGTCGACCAAAAGTATTTCGGTCGACAAACTTGTCGACCGAGGGGTACACTGAAAATGTTTATTCAATCTTTAAGGTCAGTTTTTGTAAATAACCGACCTTATAAAGGACATTTAGAGTCGGTTTTGTACAAAAACCGACACCAGAAGTTATATTTCGGTTGACAAACTTGTCGAGCGAGGGGTACACTGAAAATGTTTATTCAATCTTTAAGGTCGGTTTTTGTAAATAACCGACCTTATAGAGGACATTTAGAGTCGGTTTTGTACAAAAATCGACGCTAGAAGTTATATTTCGGTCGAAAATTTTCTCGACCGAAGAGTGTACACTGAATTCAATCTTTAGGGTCGGTTATTTAAAAAACCGACGCTAGAAGTTACGATTTTTTTTTAAAATTTCTGCAGAAATTGAAATAGAACAGAAGAACAAGAAGATTCATATATTCTGGGAGAGGGGAGCATTGATGCTCAACTGTCACCATTCAAAACCAAACATTCATAACAAAAATGATTTCATAATCACATCATAATTTACAAAATGATAGAGTGCAAGTCTGAGATGATATTAAACGGATACAAAAGTAAATATGAAAGAGTACTCAAACCACATATATAAATGGAGCCGACATATTTAATCCAATGCTATATCGACTTCATTTAGAAAAGACTCTGACCACTCTTCTCGGAATTCATCCAAGTCCACATGTGTGTAAGGCTGAGTTGTAAAGATCTGTAACAGAAAATGCACATGCTAATATTTTATAAAAAGACTACAATCACTTGTAAATTTATGATGTTATTCTTTATTACCTGACTTATAGTCTGAATGTCATGTGATGCTTGTTTGAAAATAGCTTGCATATATTTCATTACATAGTAGCCACAAGCCCAGTCATTATTTTGCATAGGACACTACAAATAACAAATTATACTTAATGTTAGTAAACTACTATAAACATCAATTGAGATAAGAGTATAAGAGTTGACATATTACAATTGAAAATTAATACATATAAGAGTAAGCAGTTGTCAAAGTAGCTACCTTGACATTTTTCAAAGTTAATGTCTTTAATTTTGTGGGTATTTGTCCTCCAGCTTCACGAAAAGCCTTTATACCCCTATCAATTATACGATAGTTGGTAAAATAGAAATTCTAAATAGAAATATCATGTTGAAGCATTGATTAAATTTATGCTTACTCCATAGCTGGCAATTTCAGTTTGTGACTCCTTGTTGTTTTACCCATTGGGTCAAGATAATAAAGAGTCATCAATTTTGGGGCAATCACCACTAATTCCCAATGTCTAGCTCTGAGTAAGAATAAAACAAACATTAAAATAAATAATTTTATTCATTATTAAAATTATATAATAATTGAATAATAATACTTACTGGACGTTAAAAGGAATTAGGATAATTTCCTTCCCCTCACTAGCAAAATATTTGAATGCATCAGAGAAGTACTCATTCACATCCTCAATATGTGTCTCCACCTGACTAGTGACCGAAGGAACTAAGAATCCAACATTCTTTATATCAAAGTTTGTGGCCTCGGTATATAAATGGCTGTTAAACATTTGTAATTATTTTCATATGTAGAAATAAGCTAAAAATGTGTATTGGGATTTTCTATATATATTGATAGATCCTTACCTTATCCATACTTCTATTATCGAAGTGTTCAGCCAATCATACCGGAACAACTCTATAATATCATCAAGAAAAATATAATTCTCAAAGTCCCTCCTAGCTACATCTTCTGTTAAATTGACCAACATATGTGATCCCGATATTTGGTTGGCTAAGTATCGACACAAACATTTAGATTTGCTTCCCAATTCATCGAATGTAGTTTTGGGAATGAAAGATGGCTTGGGCATAGGAGGACGACTAGTAGAAGTTTTACTTTTTGGTTTACAAACATGTTAATTAAATTACATACTTTTATTACATGAGTTCATATATGCAGTCAAATATGAAAAATATGGTAGAAATAAGGTATACCTTGTCATTGATAACCAAGTGTCTAGGCCAACCCACCATAGCACCCTCAGCTTCTTCAACTGTACTATATTCAGGATTAGGTATGGGTAGTGGTTTGTCCCCCATTCCGTCATACACAAGATGGATGGACACACGTCAAATGTCATCAGTAATTTGTTGGCAATGCAATGTACCACCAAGGTTGTACACCTTGCCCGCTTCTACAACATTATATTCTGGAACCTCCACTGCATGTTTACATTTCATACCAACCTAGATTGAAATAATATAAGTTATATAAGAAACAGTAGAACATATACATGTTACAACTATATATATTATCATATATTTATCATACTAATAACACAACATATAGAACAAAAACTTACTGCAGATTGTTGTGGTGGGTCATCATGAGTGCTCCCATGACCTTCTACAACTGGAGCATGGGCTTGTACCTCATCACTTGAGAGACGCGCAGTATGAATAGGTTGAGAAGGTTGAGTAGGCTGAAATGAAGACATTATTTCTTTTACTTTCTGCGCTACTAATGCTTCAACATCCTCTTGTGTAAGACCTCCTGCACGACCTCTTTTAGATTGCGAAGGGCCAAAATAAGACTTGAATCCTATGCCAGCTCCTAATCCCCTAACACGTCTAGGATGCTCCTTCGTACCAAGAGCAACTGCTAGTTCATCCATGTAGCCAGTTGGGATGAACTTTCCTTCCTTCCTTTGCTCGTGGAGATCAATCTATTCATAGTTAATAAAAATATTAAATCACAATATCAATTAGATATAAATAAATCTAAGTTTTTGGGAGTTACTCTTTACTTAGTTGGGATAAACGTACCATCTTTTGTGCCACCTCCTTAGTTGTAGGGTTGACAATTTCACTGGCTCGATTCTTTCTAGCATCAATCCATGTCAAGTGTCGGGGTGGTCGCTCAACTTGAGTTGTACTAGATTCTTCTCCAGAAGATGATTGCTTCTCTTGTAGTTGGCGGCAGAAGGCATAACCACCGGGCCCCAAGCGATGGTCATGCACATTTTTAGCCCGTCTTTCCTTTTGAGCCTGGTGAATAGCCTGATCATTTAAAACGAGGTATTGCAATTTAGACTTGGCAAACATGTAGAAAAAGATTCACCTCCTTAATTGTATAAAATTAAATATTCATACAATACATCACAATCTTTATTACCTCAAACTCTTCCGATCTCCTAGATGCAACAAATCTTTCCCACACCTCAGGATCTATAAAAATATATACATCTGTAGCTTTCTTCTTTTGTTTAGGATTATTTATAAATTCCCTTACAAGATATGTCTTAAAACCCCTCCATCGTACACCACAACGTTGTAGCACTCTTTTCTTGTGATCTTTTTCATTTATATGAAAAACACCCTATACATACAAAATAAGCAATTAATAATGTTGTTTTGAAAAGAAATTAATTACAAGCAAACTAAATTAGAATCAATAGATAAAAAACATATTAAAATAATATCACTTCCACTCACAGATATATCTTTCCATAAGAGGTCTTTTTGGGCATTAGGAACATCATGCCAATTTTCTATAACTATTGCCACCTTACTGCACGCGGTCGCCCCTACATAATGCTTGAAAGCACTAGCATGTTCCCCAACAGGTGCTCCTATGATATCAAACTGGACTGGCAATTTATCCCCTTTAGCCCTGAGCTCCTGCAGCCTACGCATCAATGTAGGACCTCTACTTTTCTTAGCATCACCACTACCATCCTCATGGTGCTCATGCTCAGAATGTTCATATTCACTCACCATTTTAGAACCTGTAAGTATACATGATAAAAAAAAATAAGTGATAATAAAAGCACAAGTGATAAGGTATACATGATAATAAAATAAATAATTCCAAGAATACATGCCTTTAGTATTCCTAGAGTTGTTAGTCAAGGAAAATTCCTTCAGCATGGTCTTGATGTTTGTAATATTCATCGGTGTTATCTTCAACATTTACACTTGGCAAACCAACTGAGAATGGACTGGAATCATCATACTTTTCGTAGTATTCTTCTTCATTTATAAGATCTACAGTAAACTGTCTTTTTCCATGAAGAACGACAGACCAATTTTTATTTGCCGGGTCATCAATATAGAATACTTGTTTTGCTTGGTCTGCCATGATGAATGGATCATCTTTGAAACCAATCTTTTCAAAATTCACCAATTTGAAACCCAACTCATCCACTAAAACTCCTTTGTTGTTGTCAACCCAATTACACCTAAATATAGGAACTCAAAAATTTGTATAGTCCATTTCCCATATGTCCTCAATGACGCCGTAATATGACATCTCAGCTTCACGTGGTCTTTTATCTTTGGCACTAGCAAAATACAATGAACAAGCTTTAACAGTGACCCTACTATTTTGAACTACATTACTTTCATCTTGACGCTTTGTGTAGTATGAAAATCCATTAATGTCATAACCTTCATATGACATGACATCCATTTTTGGCTTAAAGGCGAGCCATTCTATGTTCTCAGCAACATTATTTGGTGATTCAGATAGTTGATTAAATACTTTCTCTTCAAACCACCTAATAAATGTCCGATTATGCTCTCTTGCAAGCCACATTGAATTGGATCGCAGATGATTTCTCTTGATAAGATCATTGTGTTATGTGATATAGCTACTAACTTCATCGATGTTGTGTAAAATATACAAATGCGCTTGTTCCCACAACTCACGACTGATTCCTTTCACTCGTCCTCCCAGAGTTCCTTTGCCACAATAAGATCCAATTTAATGTGAATTTTTTTGATCACTACAAGTTTCATTGCAATTTAAAAAATCATTACAAAAGTCCATCACCTCCCTAGCCACGTAACCCTCAACAATACTCCCTTCAGGACGATAACGATTCCAAACATCACCTTTAAAAACACTCATGTAGCGTTCAAATGGATACATCCAATGTAAGAAAATTGGACCCAACATCTTCACCTCCCTTATAATATGTACTACAAGATGAACCATGATATCAAAAAATGAAGGAGGAAAGTACATTTCAAGCTGACACATGGTAACAATTACATCTTTCTGTAATTTATCGAGAGTATCAGGATGTATCACTTTGTTGAATATTTCATTGAAGAAGAAACAGAGTCTTGTGATTGCAAACCTTACATGCTTCGGCAATATAGATCGAATAGCCACATGTAAAATTGGTTGCATTAAGGTGTGACAATCGTGAGATTTGAGACCTATCAGTTTTAGATCCTTCATTGATACCAATCTACGAATATTAGAAGAGTATCCTTGTGGAACCTTAATATTATACAAGCACTCACAGAAAGTCTTTTTCTCTTTCTTTGACAAAGTGTAACAAGCCGGTGGCAAATATGTGCGGCGACCCCTGATCTCCACTCATAATTCTTTTCTAATACCCATTAATTCTAAATCTTTTCTAGATTTGATGCCTTCTTTAGTCTTTCCTGGTATGTTCAATAGCGTACCGATGATGCTATCACAAATATTTTTTTCAACATGCATGACGTCAATGCAGTGTCTAATTGCCAAAGATCTCCAATAAGGAAGATCCCAAAATATTGACCTCTTCTTGTATAGAGATTTTTCACATGCGAGTGTATGACTACTTGAACTCTTTCCAAATTCATTAACAATATGTTTCACCCTATCATATACAACATTTCCTGGTATAGGTTTAGGATCACTTCGTTCCTCAGTTGACCCATTAAAGGTTTTGCGTTGCCTTCGATAAGGATGCACTGGTGGGAGAAATCTCCGATGACCAAGATATATGATTTTACCACCATGTTTCAGTCTGATTGAATCAGTATTTTCCTCACAAACAGGACATGCTTTGTATCCTTTTATGCTATATCCAGACAAATTTCCATAAGCTGGAAAGTCATTAATCGTGCAAAATAACATAGCACGCAAATTGAAGATCTCTTTACGTGAAGCATCATATGTCATAATACCTTCTTCCCATAGTTTCATTAGGTCATCAATTAGAGGTTGAAGGTAAGCATCAATATCATTTCCAGGTTGCTTGGGCCCTGATATCAATATTGACAACATCACATACTTATTTTTCATACACAACCAAGGAGGAAGATTGTATATAACAATCATAACAGGCCACGTGCTATGTTGGCTGCTTAATGTACCATAGGGATTCATTCCATCTGTACAGAGTCCAAGTCTTAGGTTTCTTGGTTCTTTAGCAAATTGAGGGTATAATAAATCAATTTTCTTCCATTGTGGTGAATCAGATGCATGTCGTACGATGCCATCATCATTGACCTTTAACTCCCCATGCCAAGACAAATTTTGCGCATCTTCTGTATTAGCAAATAAGCGTTGAAATTGTGGTATTATTGGTAGATACCACATCACCTTGACAGGAGAGCCATTTTTAGCCTTAGCTGAATTTGTAGTCTTATACCTTGATGCACCACATTTTGGACAATTTATCAAATTACTATAGTCCTTCTGAAATAACACACAATCATTTGGACATGCATGAATCTTCTTAGCCTCCATTCCCATTGGGCACATTATTTTCTTTGCTTGATATGTTGAAATTGGAAGCTCGTTGCCTTCAGGAAGAATTTCCTTTAACAAAGACAACAGTGAAGTGAAACTATTATCGCTTCACCGGTTTTGAGCTTTAAGAGTATATAATTGCATCACAACACTCAAACTCGTGAACTTAGTACAACCCTTATATAATGGTTTTTCAGCATCATGGACAATGTTTGCAAATAAAGAAGGTGGATCAATGACATTGTCCCGACAACTACGTAGCATCTCATCAACCATATCATCCTAAATATGGTCATCTTGAATCGGTTCATCATTAACATTATCATCATTATCTATATCTTCTATGCCACAACTATTAGTATCGACATTTTCTGATCCATAATTCAATAACTCTCCATGCCAATACCATTCATTATAACCTTGTATGATCCCATTGCATATGACATGATTCTTAATTTCCTCACCAGTATCAACTTTCAAATTGTTACAACAATTTCTACATGGACAATATAGCCTATCTGTAGGTAGTTTCCTATGTTCCTCAACAAATCTGATAAATTCATCAAGACCTTTGGCAAACTCTGGACTACAACGGTTCTTGATAGACATCCAACTTCGATCCATTTTCTATATCACATTAAAATTAATTATAAAACTAACAGTTTAATATTGATACTATAATAATCTGCAAGTTTTTATTGATAGGAAGTTAATTACTTATATACTAAAGTGTACCACCTATCCCATTTTTGAATATTTAATCTCTTTAGTAACTGTATAATGTATGTTTAGTTTTGAAGAAAATTTCAGCAGCATTTCCCCTAAGTTCTCCAAGTACACCGATGTAAATGGCGAATAACCACTCACATATGTACCCAGAGAACAAATGAAGAAATCCTACTAAAATAATCTACAAAACTAAACATACATTATACATGTACATCCTAAGTGAGATTAAAATATCCAAAAACAGTCCCAAACCGGGGACTATCCAAAATTTACTCCTAATGAGTAAATTTTGAACGAGTTTCTAAGTTAATATATAAATGCATTATTTTCATATTTATATATTAAGTTAAACATCATGCATCAACCCTAAAGTGTCAATCTAGGAGTACACATGTCTAATCTAGTATTAATTTCTAAAATTTATATAATGATTACATATGAAAAAAGACATGTTATTATTATTGGGTTATCAAATCATATAAAATGGAAAATACTTGTACAAATTAGCAAAGTAAGGCCATTTCCAACAGTCCAAAGATTGAAATCATTATAATATTCAGAACTATTTGTGAACATTACAGCAAATATGATTAAAACAATTATAGCTCCCACATAAATAAGGAGCAGGTCCACTCTCGATCGACAATTAGTTGACCGAGATGGACCTAGACGCAACAATGGCGGTGGGCGGGAATGAAGGAAGGCGGGAACGAAGGAATGAAGGAAGCGGAGAACTTACTTGGAAATGGCAGCGACCTTCGTGGAGGATGAGACGACCTTCACGGAGAGGTGGCGACCTTCGTGGAAGAGTGGAGAGGCGGCGATGACGAGCTCTTTTTGCAGAGAGGAGGCAAAACTTTGGCGACGCAGAGAGGTGGCAACGTCTTCACGTACGGACACCACGATCCTCTTGGCAGCGCAGAGAGGTGGCACGGGCTTCACGGCAATGGCTTCACAGAGAGAAGGCAAGGCATTCGCGGTGGAATGACACAGGAAAAAGCAAGGGTTCGCGGCACCGCGAGAGAGAGAATAGAACAGAGAAAAGGGTTTTATGGGAGGAAGAAAGATGAAAGTTTCGGCTTTTTCACGGAGAGAAAGACCTGTAGCGTCGGTTAACATCAAAAAACTGACGCTAAAGATAAACGGTGTCGGTGTCGGGTTGTTTAAAAACACTCAAACGCATTCTCGGTCGACGAATTTGTCGACCGGAAAGACCTCTAGGGTCGGTTATAAGAAAAAAACTGACCCTAGAGGTGCTTATACGAAGGAAATATTGCTCCTTCTCAGTCGACCAAGCGGTTATCGGTCGACAAATTCGTCGACCGAGAAAGTGCAAGATTTCCTTCGTATAAGCACCTCTAGGGTCGGTTTTTTCCTTATAACCGACCCTACAAGTGCTTATACATGTGTGAAAAACTAAACTGGATCCTAAGTTTATCTCGGTCGACAATATTGTCGACCGAAGATGACTTTAGGGTCAGTTATAAAGAAAAAACCGACCCTAGAGGTGCTTCTAAGAAGGAAATCTGGCTCCTTTCGGTCGACGAATTTGTCGAACGAATGGTTGTCGATCGACAAATTCGTCGACCGAGGATGCATGAACTAAACTGGATCGAAAATTCATGGTGGTCGACAATAATTGACGACCGAGGAGCATTTTAGGGTCGGTTATAAAGAAAAAACCGACACTAGAAGTGCTTATACATGTGAAATCTAACTCTTTCCCGGTCGACAAATTCGTCGACCGAGGGAGCTCTAAGGTGCTTACACAACCGTAATAATGATGTTATGTGAAACCGTAATATATGGTGATGTCGTATGAAACCCTAATATGGGATAATGTTATGTGAAACCCTAATGTGGGATGATGTTATGTGAAACCCTAATATGGGAATGTTATGTGAAACCCTAATATAGGGTGATGTTGTGTAAAAACCCTAATATGGGATAATGTTATGTGAAATTTCAATATGGGATGATGATATGTGAAACCCTAATTGATAAAGATGGGAAACTCTAACCCTAATGAGGGAATAGTGATGTTATTTTTGTATTGCATGATGTTGATATGAAATTGATATGGTTGATATGAAATTGAGATGTTTGTGTAACAAATATCCTGAATACCTTGGTCAGATGACCTGAAGGTAATAGTTACCTGATAAGTGATAACCATGTTTAGTGACGAACTAAGGGTTTGAATACCCAGATCCAGCAAATGTGATGATGGTGGTATTGAGGGATGTGAATTCCCAACAATGAGACAAAAGATTGAGATCCCAATGCTTTATAACGTTTTGAAAAGTACTAAACTAGATCCAAAATTTCTGTCGGTCGACAATATTGTCGACCGAGGAGCCCTTTAGGGTCGGTTATAAGGAAAAACTGACCCTAGAGGTGCTTATACACGTGAAATCGGGCTCCTTCTCGGTCGACGATTTGTCGACCGAGAGCTTATCGGTCGATAAATTCTTCGACCGAGAAGAGCTCTAGGATCGGTTATAAGGAAAAAACCGACCCTAGAGGTGCTTATACACGTGAAATCTGGCTCTTATTCGGTCGACGAATTTGTCGACCGAGGAGCCCTTAAGGGTCGGTTATAAACGAAAAACCGACCCTAGAGGTGCTTATACACGTTAAATTTGACACTTATTCGGTCGACGAATTTTTCGACCGAGATGCCTTAGAGGTGCTTATAACCGACCCTAGAGGTGCTTATACATAAATTGGATCCTAAGTTTATTTCGGTCGACAATATTGTTGACTGAGAGTGTCTCGGTCGACAATATTTTTGACCGAGATTAACCCTGTTTCAATGTTTTAAATTAAGTACCAAGTGTGTGTATGAGTGTGCGGTTGTGACACTATTGTAGGGGATGACCTATCTAAGTGTTGTAAATGGCTAGGTAAGATCTAACGCTTGATTTACATGATATCTAAGTACTTGTACAAGATTTTACATGATATCCAATATAATCATTTTGTATGACTCTTTAGTTCTCCCCCTTAATTTTATGCTATGCTCCCCCTTAAAGAGATATTTAATTTTAAAACCAAGTGATGCTTTGTCAAATTTAGCCATAATTTATTTTTCAATCATTTGAAATAACAATATTCTTATATAACATGTATATGTCCAAATGAAGCCATGGAAAACACTTTTATTCATAACAATTTAATGCCCATACACTTTATAAGATGAAGCATGACATACTTGCTTTATAAAAAGATATCCATTACAATCATTACAAAGATATCTCATAATCTCACTGAAAAGACCGAAGGATTACATCAATGTCTGGGTCTTTTCCAAGAAAGGGATCAGCTCCATAATATTTGACCAGTGTCTTCCACTCAAAGGCACCTGTCTTGGTTAAGGCATAAGCCTCCAAGAAGGTGGGAACATGATCAAAGTGAAAGTTGGCAGCAATGTCTTGAAGTTGAATTGGGGAAAACTGAGTATGTGTGAGATCAGAAGATGGTGGAGATGGAATTTGATAGTAGTTGTAGGAAGGATTGTATGGATTTATCATGCCAGGATTAAGGGAATAGGGATATTCATTAGGTTGGTTAGGAGAGAGAGTTTGCATCCTTTGGTTTAAATAAGTCATGGCATGGTGATTATAATCCAATTGCCTACTTAGGTGATATTGGGATCCAGCAATGTATGTCAAGGTGTTTGTAATAGGATCATGGGGTAGGTTGGTAGGAGGAGGTGGTGGAGGTATGTCTTGGGTGGATGTCTCCCCTTCAGTCCTAGCCCTTTTGTGGCCAAAGTCGATTCCCATCTTTTCCACTGTATTTTTACATATCTTTTGGGGTTTTCTATGCCATGTGTAACCTAAGTCGTCCTCAATATTCTTCTTAAGAAAATTTTGAGTGATTTGGCATACAAAGTCAGCATAAGGTGGATTGCCAGAAAACTCAAGCATATTCTTAAGGATGATACGAATAAAGTTTATAGGAATACCTTTGAGAATGACATAGATAAGGTACATACGAAAGGTGGGTACTTCAGATTTGTTTGCTCTAGGATGGATATTGGTGGCAACAATGAGATTTATGATCCTAGCTTCAGGTTTTAAATTTATGGCATAATAGGTACCCCTATCTTTATGGCAAGTCATATTTGATTGAAAGATGGCTCTTTTGAAATCACTAAGGCTAGTTGTAGTGTCATCTTGGGAGAGTTTGTTGAGTGGATTTCCTGTGGTGAGATCAAGAAAATCTTTATATTCTTCTTTGTCTATGTTAAGCATATTAAGAATACCCTCCTCAGTAAAATGGAATCCATACCCACCAACCATAGAGGAGAAGGAATCATGGTCAGGATGTGGGGTTAAATTGGCATAGAATTCATTAACTACTTTGGAGGAGTAGGAATGGAAGGAGGGGATCAGAAAATCAGTCAAATGTTGCACCTCAAAGAGTTCCTCCAAATCGAAAATGCTGGGGAAGTCCATGACGTCGACTGGCTGTCGTGGAAGAGAAGTTCTTGAGGAGAGCCTGAGGTAGCGGTCGCCTGCAGCTGCGTCGTTGAAGGGGATGTCGTTGATGATCGGCAGCGCTGGAGAGACCGTCCTTCCTTTCCTAGCTGCAACTTGCTTCTTTCCACGCGTAGATGATGAAGCCATTTCTTTGCTTTGAAGTGGAGAAGTAGAAAACAAGACTTGGATATAGAGAAGCTAAATATTTTCACTGGAATACACTAGAGAGGAGCTAGAGAAGTGAGAATGTGAAGGTGTGAAGAAATGGATCATTTTGGGTGCTATTTATAGCAAAACAGAGCCCATTTCGGTCGACAATTTGTCGACCGACGACCGCAACAGTCGTTTCTCTAGACGCTCCTCCCGGTCGGCCAACGGTCGACCGAAAACTAGCTGTTACGATTTTTTTAAATTTTTTTTAAGTCATTAAATTTATATTTTAATTAGAATATTGTCTTTTTAATTCACACAAATGGAGGTTCACAGGGTTGGCCTCGATCGAACATTTTGTCGACCGATGTTGTCTCGGTCAAACAATTCGTCGACCGAGAAAGAGCCAGATTTCCTTCATATAAGTACCTCTAGGGTTGGTTCTTTCCTTAAAACCGACCCTAGAGGTACTTTTACATGTGTGAAATACTAAACTGGATCCTAAGTTTATCTCGGTCGATAATATTGTCGACCGAAAATCCCTTTAGGGTCGGTTATAAAGAAACATCGACGCTATAGGAGCTTATATGAACGAATCTGGCTCCATCTTGGTTGACAAATTTGTTGACAGAGAAACATCCAGATTTCCTTCGTATAAGTACCTTTAGGGTTGGTTTTCTCCTTATAACCGACCCTAAAGTCCTCCTCGGTCGACAATATTGTCGACCGAGATAAACTTAGGATCCTGTTTAGTTTTTCACAAGTGTGAACTAAATTGGAACCAAAATTCATCTCGGTCGACAATATTGTCGACCGAGGAGGACTTTAGGGTCGGTTATAAGGAAAAAACCCGACCCTAAAGGTACTTATACGAAGGAAATCTGGCTGAATCTCGGTCGACGAATTTGTCGACCGAGAAAAGTACTAGGGTCGGTTATAAAGAAACACAGACGCTACAGGAGCTTATACGAATGAATCTGGCTCCATCTCGGTCGACAAATTTGTCGACCGAGAAACAGCCAAATTTCCTTCGTATAAGTACCTTTAGGGTCGGTTTTCTCCTTATAACCAACCCTAAAGTCCTCTTCGGTCGACAATATTGTCGAACGAGATAAACTTAGGATCCAGTTTAGTTTTTCACAAGTGTGAACTAAATTGGAACCAAAATTCATCTCGGTCGACAATATTGTCGACCGAGGAGGACTTTAGGGTCGGTTATAAGGAAAAAACCGACCCTAAAGGTACTTATACGAAGGAAATCTGGATGAATCTCGGTCGACGAATTTGTCGACCGAGAAAAGCTCTAGGGTCGGTTAAAAGTACAAATCTGACGCTAGAGGTGCTTATACATGCGTCAACTAAACTGGATCCAGAATTGATATCGGTCGACGAATTTGTCGACCGAGGAGCACTTTAGGGTCGGTTTTAAAGTAAAAACTGACCTTAGAGGTGCTGAACCGAAGAGGACTTTAGGGTCGGTTATAAGGAAAAAACCGACCCTAAAGGTGCTTGTATATGTGAAATCTAGCTCTTATTCGGTCGACGAATTTGTTGACCGAGTAGCCCTTTAGGGTTAGTTATAAGGAAAAACTGACCCTATAGATCGAGGCGCGAAGCCAAAATCAAGCAAATTTTTGCCGCGGGAAACTTGTAATTGACTTTCTAATCCAATTGTCTATAAGGTCACTTATTTTATAAAAACCGACCCTATAGAGATGCACTACAAGGTCGGTTATTTTAAGAAAAAGCGACCCAAGAGGTCTTAAGTGGTGCTCGCGTTTTTTATAGACATATAAGGTCGGTTATTTGGAAAACCGACCCTATAGAGATACACTACAAGGTCAGTTTTTTTTTAAGAAAACCGACCCAAGAGGTCTTAAGTGGTGCCCACATTTTTTATAGACATATAAGGTCGGTTATTTGGAAAACTGACCCTATATAGTTACACTACAAGGTCGGTTTTTTAAGAAAACCGACCCAAGAGGTCTTAAGTAGTGCCCGCATTTTTTTAGACATATAAGGTCGGTTATTTGGAAAAACCGACCCTACAGGTAGTGACGTTATAACCCATTTCTGTACTAGTGATAATTGAAACCCTAATTCAGTTTAATGCAAAAATAAATATATTAATTGAAATGCCCTTCAACAAAAATATAAATGGTTGAATTCAGATATGTTTGGACGTCCTTGTGTCTTGCAAAGGCAACGAAAATATCTCAAGGATTTGAAAAACCCACTCACATTATTATAAGAAAAAGAAATATCCACTCACTTATGGATATTATTATTAAATGGGTTAAGGTGCTTAATTTGCTTTTCTTTAAAACATGGATAATTGAGAGGAATATGAGGAAAAGAGGATAGCCTCGTATCTAAGGAAGGTAAGGGGGCAAGTGGCAAGGAAATGGAAGAGATAATTCCCATTTTCTCTCTCTTAAATGAATATTCAACAAAAATACATATAAGCTCCTTTATCCTTGAGTTGAAAGGGGAATTTCGAATCCACTTTCACTCCTTGCTTGCAAAACGACCAAGGGAGATCAAGATCAAGAGGAGAACGAGCCCCAACCTATTGGTAAGCTTCTTGACCCTCTTTCACCTTGATTTCATGGTGGAAATCACAAATCAATGCATGATTTCTTCTTTTCTTCACTCCATCTTCAATTCTAACCATTCCTATTCACTCAAAAGCTTGAGAACGAGCCATAGGAAGTTGAGAAAGCTCCTTCCACAATTGTTGACTTGAATTTACAAGTTTGGAAGCTCAATTGAAGGTGGGTTATATAACTTGAACCCCTTTTCATTATTATTGAATTCAATTTCTCAACCCTTTATGTTCAATTGATCTTTTTGCAATCCCTTTGATTGATTGATGAAATCACCATGGAAATGGCAGTAAATTTCGTAAGGTTTGAGCTTGATGATGATGAAATCATCACAAGCACTCATCTCAACAAAATTGAGTGGCATGCAGTTTTGGACTTTTGGTCCAAACGGTTTCACCAAATCGTTTGGAGACCAAACAGTTTTGAAACCATTTGGTGATTTGGTTTTCAAACCGCAAGGAAGGGTTGACCGTTTGGATTAGGTTGACTGTTTGAGGTCTGAACCCTAATACAAGCTGGATGATGATACAATGGATCCAATTGATGGATTCAATGTGGGTACGATCCTTCAATTAGAAACCCTAATCAAGTTGATTGAAGAATCCTTGATTGGTCCTAACAATTTCAAGATGCTTTGAGTCAAACGGTTTTGAAACCGTTTGAGCCCAAACGGTCTTGAAACCATTTGGGACCAAACGGTTTCAAAACCATTTGGAGGGTTGATGGTTGATTCTTGAGTGTTGGATAGAGATCCAATGGTGATAATTGATGGAACCTTCAATTGCTTAATTGATAGACAGTTCAATGGTACAAGGTACATTCAATTTGATTGGAGATTGCCTTGAGTGGCCCATGCGGTTTTGAGGTTGGTTTGAGCCCAAATGGTCTTGAGACCATTTGAGACCAAACGGTCTTGAAAGCGTTTGGGGTCAAATAGTTTAAAAACTATTTGGGACCAAACGGTTTCAAAACCATTTGGGACCAAACGGTTTCAAAACCATTTGGGACCAAATAGTTTCAAAACCATTTGGGACCAAACGGTTTCAAAACTGTTTGGTGATGAAAACCCAAAACCAAATGGAGGTCAAATGTGATTCAATTATTTATAAATTGAAGGTGATGATGGTTCCTTTAATCCAATGATTGATGGTAATCATAACCAAGGATAGGTACATAGGTTGAATCCCTAAAGTACCTAGGTGATTAGTTCATTTAATAAGATAAGCCGTAATTGCTTATAAAAGTAATAACTCAGTACATAGTTGTATGAACTTGATTAAAGGAATGATGTGACCTAATCAATTTGAGTGGATGATAGAGAGGAATTTAATTATGAGTATTAATCATGTGGTGGTTGAGGGTATGATTCTTAGTAAAGAGATCATAAAACCCTAATCATGAGCACAAACCCTAATCGAGAAGATTAATGAACCCTAACCCTAATTTAGGGCAATTATGAGTGAAACCCTAATCCAGGGTAAAGATGTAACCCTAATCCAGGGTAATGTAATGAGTAACCCTAATTTAGGGTAATGTGATTCAAATCTTTGATTTGGATTGACTACTAAACCCTAATCATGGTTAATTGAATGGTAACCCTATATGGGTTGAATAGTAAACCCTAATTCAGGGCAACATAATGAAAATCCCTAATTATGAGTAATGGGATATGAAACCCTAATTGGAATGAATAGTAAACCCTAATCATGAGTAATGGAAGGTGAATTCCTAATTGGGATGGATAGTAAACCCTAATTATGGGTTATGGAATGAAAATCCCTAATTGAGGGTGATGCCATGAGAAACCCATTTGAGGGTGATGTCATGAGAAACCCTATTTGAGGGTGATGTCATGTGAAACCCTAATTGAGGGTGATGCCATGAGAAACCCTATTTGAGGGTGATTCCATGAGAAACCCTAATTGGATTGAATAGTAAACCCTAATTATGGGCAATGTGATGTGAAACCCTAATGAAGGGAGATGCTACGTGTAATCCCAACTCTAATGAAGGGAGATGCTATGTGCAATTCCAACTCTAATGAAGGGAGATGCTATGTGCAATCCCAACTCTAATGAAGGGAGATGCTATGTTCAATCCCAACTCTAATGAAGGGATATGCTACGTGTAATCCCAACCCTAATGAAGGGAGATGCTACGTACAATCCCAACCATAATGAAGGGAGATGATATGTGCAATCCCAACTCTAATGAAGGGAGATGCTATGTGCAATCCCAACTCTAATGAAGGGAGATGCTAAGTGCAATCCCAACCATAATGAAGGGAGATGCTAAGTGCAATTCCAACCCTAATGAATGGTGATGCTATATGAAGTCCTAACACAAAGTGATCCTATGTGAAGCTCAGACACAGAGTGGTGAGTTATGAATGTAATAAGAAAACCCTTGTATTGCATGGTACTGATATATAATGAATATAATTGACATCATGAGTACTAATCATGCAGGTATAATGAGAGGATGAGCATAGCCCGGTAGGGGCTATGATGCTCTGTATATTGAAAATGTCTTATAAGCCTTATAAGCCTTCATATGTTTTGTTGCTTAGTGAGTGGTAACCTGAAATTATAGAGCTCTGTGTGCCCTATGATGTTTTAATTAATTGAAATTGTTTATGGGCTTCGTAAGCCATAATATGCCTTGTTACTTATTATGGGGTTACAAGAGATGATGTGAACTTTGTAAACTATGTGGAATGCTTGTGTGGCAAGAATCATGATTACCTTGGTCAAATGACCTAAAGGTATTAAGTTACCTGATAAGTGGTAACAAGTATTCTATGATGAACTGAGGGTTTGAATAATCATATTCTATAATCATGATGATGAACTTGTTAAGAAAGGAAAATATACCTGATGAGATGAGGGATTAAGATCCCAATACTTTATTAAAAAAGTATGGCTACAGGCCATGACTCCACAAAACAATACCAGGAAATAGTTGGGTGATCTAAGCCTGAAGAGAGTATATGTTACAGCTATAACTCTATAGCAAAAGTGTCAAAATACCCAAGCAAGCTAATTGTAGTTTGACACATGATGTCTCTGCCTATTAATATAGTACTGACCGATAGGGTTGATGTTACTCTGCTTAGTATATCCTAAAATGATAAATTTTATACATGAACTTTAATTCTTCATTGAATAAGTATCATGCTGTCTATAGATAATATGCTTTGAATAAGAATACTACTCTAATCTATTTAGGAAGTGATCTATCTGTTGTTGAATATATAATTCCTCTGCACAGTTTTATTCAATTAAACTGCAATAATAATGTTTTGGCGGAGAGTTATATCTCTCGTTGGGGTAATTTACAATTGTCTCACCCCCGTGGGATCCACATTTTAGGTGGACGCGGACGAGGAGGCAGAAACCCTTCAGTAGGTGAAGGACAACAACAACACCAGGAATAGCAGTGAATTCTTAGGTGGAGACACTGGCTATCAAGTTTTGTATAGGTGTGTGAATAGAGTCCTATGTGTCGTCTCTGTACTCTCAGGTCCTCGAAGTCCGTAGTTTGTTTTAATGAATCGATCTGAGATTTTGGCTTGGTGCCTCAATGTTCTTATGCTGTCTGTATACAGTTTGATAGAACAATTGATGTTGTAATCCTTGAGATGAGATGGTATACAATATGTACTAGTGAAACAGAATGAAATCAAGTTACTTTGGTTCTTTTCGAAAGAGTTTTCCTTTGTGGATCTCCTTGAAAAAGGTTTTAATTTTTAGTGATTTTCAGTAATCTGCTGCTAACGAATGCTTGCATTTAATTAAATTATGTTTTTGTGATTGATGTGTCACAAATTAGTGGTATCAGAGTGCTAGGTTCGTTGAGTCTACAGAGACATAGGACTAAGATGTTGATTCTGTTCTAGTGTCTTTCACTTATCTGATAGTGACTTCTGCTCATGTAGGAGGAGAAGAAAAACTTGAGGATGTCTGGAACACACGAAGAACACGCTGTTGATAGTAGTGTTGCTGCACCAGGAGGAGGTGCAAGAGACCAGACTAGGGAAGGGCCTGTACCTGAACAACCCCAGATTGACCCAGTTGTGATAGAAAACCCAGCTCTTTATGCTCTATATGAGAAATACCTGACAACCATGACACACATGGTAGACAGGATGACACCACCTACACCTAGGGCACCAACCCATAATGAGGGATATGGAGCCGATAAGACTTTTGAGAGACTTCACCGGGTTGGAACCATAGATTATGCAGGTACAGCTGATCCAACATATGCTGATTTGTGGCTGACGGAGCTGGAGAAGGCTTTTAGGATATTTGATATTCCTGAAGCCGAGAAGGTAAGACATGCGGTGTACCTCCTAAAAGGGAGTGCTGGTCACTGGTGGATTATAGAAGAAGACAAGAGGCCAGGTGAAGAAGTTGGATGGGAGGTATTCCGATGAGAATTCGTCAGTAGATACTTCCCTAAAACGTATATAGATGAGAAGATCTCTCAATTTGAGAAGACCAGACAAGGAAAAATGAACGTTAGCGAGTATGAAGCTAAGTTCATGGAGCTTTTACGATTTTGTCTGCATATGGAAGTTAATGATGAGTAAAGAATTCAGCATTTTGAGAAGGGATTGAATGCTGCATTTATCACTCCTGTGTCTACTTTAGAAAATAGGGAGAGGTTTGCGACTTTTGTGGAGTCGGTAAGAAGGATAGAAAGGTCTGAAATTGAGAAACGACAGACCAGTGGTAAGAAGTTATACACTCAATTTCAAGAACAAAGATCCAAAAGTTTTAAGAAGCTGAGATTTTCTGCATCGACAGCACCAATGAGATTCAATACCCAGACGCAATGGACGTCAAGTAGGGGTGGGGACCATAGTATTGCTCCAAGTAGAGCCCCCGGTATAACATCAAAATTGGGGACTGGATCTCACAAACCCTATTTTGTGACCAGGGTCTGTTACCAATGTAGACAATCGGGACATCTAGCAAAAGATTGTCCAAACGGTAATTCAACGGTGACTCTACCTCCAAGGCAGAGTCAGCAAGGCTCACAAAGGAGGCAGTTTTCTAGTAACAATAGAGGACGTGGACAAGCGTCCCAAGCTGGTTCATCAACACCTAACAATCAAGAACAGGGTCAATAACAAGCGACTGTCGGGTTCTATGCAATGAATCAATCTGATGCAATAGTCAACCCTCGGGTTGTGACATATCAGATGAAATAAATTCATTGTGATATTTCATTTCATGATTCTATGTGTTAAAAATAAGGAAGTAGTTGTTTTTGAACTTCCTCTGACTAGTCCTATAAGGACACAAGTAAGATAAGAATTTACATTTTACTCAATATTCCTTAAAATGCTTTATAATCTCTATTATCTGAGTGATAAAAGATAAGATATAGAAATGATGTCTGAAGAAAATCCAGGAATGAAAAATCCTGTGTGTAAAATGATATAAAAAGTGAGGAACATGATAGTAAATAAAGTGCATACTACCTAATCTCAATACTTGTATACCCTGGCCAGGTATATGATTATTGGAAATAGGGCAAGTATGAAACTCTTAGATTGTTATCTTTCTGATTACTCTGATCAAGTAGTCATTCTGAAACAATCTAGTGAGTATAATGAAACCAAATAGGGATTGCTAAGTGAACCTTCCCAATTATATAGGGATTGCTAAGTGAACTTTCCCAATTACATAAGAATTGCTAAGTGAACTTTCCCAATTACATAAGAATTGCTAAGTGAACTTTCCCAATTACATAGGAATTGCTAAGTGAACTTTCCTAATTACATAGGAATTGCTAAGTGAACTTTCCCAATTACATAGGGATTGCTAAGTGAACTTTCACAATTACATAGGAATTGCTAAGTGAACTTTCCTAATTACATAGGAATTGCTAAGTGAACTTTACCAATTACATAGGAATTGCTAAGTGAACTTTCCCTAATTAAATAGGAATTGCTCAGTGAACTTTCCTAATTACATAAGGACTGCTAAGTGAACTTTCCTAATTACATAGGAATTGCTAAGTGAACTTTCCTAATTACATAGGGATTGCTAAGTGAACTTTCCTAATTACATAGGGATTGAAGTGAACTTTCCTAATTACATAGGAATTGCTAAGTGAACTTTCCCAATTAAATAAGAGTTGCTAAGTGGGATTCCTTAACTAAATACATGAGTCTTCTTTGATAAATGACCCTTTGTTTCTTCCCTCTCAGGGACTTGGCAATCAAGTAGGTCTTAGGACACTTGATGTGCACAATTAAAAATGTTTATTTGATGGATACTTAGAAGAGTATCATTTTTTTTGGACTTGTATTCCAAGAAAAAGATGTGTGTAACAAAGTAATATCCTAGGATGAAACAAAGATGAACATGTGATGTGTTTCCAGCACATACGATGGATACCAAGGTAGGGGATTCTGGTATCAGATAATTTATGGTTAACTGTGAAATCAGTTTAACCATAATATATAGCATGGACATCATATTTTAGGGGTTTATGCTTTGCATAAACATGACATGGACATGTTATGTGAAAACTTGATGATATGATAGATGAATAAAATTTGTCTTCCTCTATCTGGGATTTCGGGGATGAAATCCTTATTAGGGGTTTATAATTTGTAACATCCCTGACCTGGGTTATGCCTTAAACCTATGAGTTTTGCTTAAGCAAGTTAATTAGATCCTTAATTTCATTTTGTGAAAAGTAATTATGGCTCAAGAGGAACTTATGTTTCAATTTTGGTCCTGTATGAATAATGTTGAAGCAATGTTTGCTTATTTTGGACCAAAGTGCAATTTACCCAAGTTGAGGGGTTAATTTGCAAATAATGCATGATAAAGTGTTCCTCATGTGTTGAAGTATCATGAGAATAAAGATGATGCAGAGGTATGGCTTGTGATAGCCTGAATATCAAGAAAGAGCTCATAAAGCAATGTTTGTGCACTAAAACCTAGTTTTGGTGTAATGTGCAATTTACCCAAAATTAGGGTTCAATATGCAAATTACCTCGTCTAGAGAGTCCCTAATGTTTCTTGGCATCGTTTAGAGAAAATAAAACCAGAGGGGCATCTCATTTGAATCACTTTGGAGGAGAGAGAATCTTGATATTAAAATAATCAAGATTTAAGCATAATTGAAACCCTAATTCAATTTAATGCAAAAATAAATATATTAATTGAAATGCCCTTCAACCAAAATTGAAATGGTTGAATTCATATATGTGTGGACGTCCTTTTTCCTTGCAAAGGCAACGAAAATATCTCAAGGAGGTGAAAAACCCACTCACATTATTATAAGAAAAAGAAATATCCACTCACTTATTGATATTATTATTAAATGGGTTAAGGTGCTTAATTTTCTTTTCTTTAAAACATGGATAATTGAGAGGAATATGAGGCAAATAGGATAGCCTAGTATCTAAGGAAGGGAAGGGGGCAAGTTACAAGGAAATGGAAGAGATAGTTCCCATTTTCTCTCTCTTAAATGAATATTCAACAAAAATACATATAAGCTCCTTTATCCTTGAGTTGAATGGGGAATTTCGAATCCACTTTCACTCCTTGCTTTCAAAACGACCAAGTGAGCTTAGGAGCAAGAGGAGAACGAGCCCCAACCTGTTGGTAAGCTTCTTGACCCTCTTTCACCTTGATTTCATGGTGGAAATCACAAATCAATGCATGATTTCTTCTTTTCTTCACTCCATCTTCAATTCTTGCCATTCCTATTCACTCAAAAGCTTGAGAACGAGCCATAGGAAGTTGAGAAAGCTCCTTCCACCATTGTTGACGTGAAGTTCCAAGTTTGGAAGCTCAATTGAAGGCAGGTTATATAACTTGAACCCTTTTTCATTATTATTGAATTCAATTTCTCAACCCTTTATGTTCAATTGATCTTTTTGCAATCCCTTTGATTGATTGATGAAATCACCATGGAAATGGCAGTAAATTTCGTAAGGTTTGAGCTTGATGTTGATGACATCATCACAAGCACTCATCTCAACAAAATTGAGTGGCATGCGGTTTTGGACTTTTTGTCCAAACAGTTTCACCAAACCGTTTGGAGACCAAACGGTTTTGAAACCGTTTGGTGATTTGGTTTTCATACCGCAAGGAAGGGTTGACCGTTTGGATTAGGTTGAACGTTTGAGGTCTGAACCCTAATACAAGTTGGATGATGATCCAATGTATCCAATTGATGGATTCAATGTGGGTATGATCCTTCAATTAGAAACCCTAATCAAGTTGATTGAAGAATCCTTGATTGGTCCTAACGATTTCAAGATGTTTTGGGTCAAATAGTTTTGAAACTGTTTGAGCCCAAAAGGTCTTGAAACCGTTTGGGACCAAATGGTTTCAAAACTATTTGGAGGGTTGATGGTTGATTCTTGAGTGTTGGATAGAGATCCAATGGTGATAATTGATGGAACCTTCAATTGCTTAATTGATAGACAATTCAATGGTACAAGGTACATTCAATTTGATTGGATATTGCCTTGAGTGGCCCATGCAGGTTTGAGGCTGGTTTGAGCACAAACGGTCTTGAGATCATTTGAGACCAAATGGTCTTGAAAGCGTTTGGGGTCAAACGGTTTCAAAACTGTTTGGTGATGAAAACCAAAAACTGAATGGAGGTCAAATGTGATTCAATTATTTGTAAATTGAAGGTGATGATGGTTCCTTTAATCCAATGATTGATGGTAATGATAACCACGGATAGGTACATAGGTTGAATCCCTAAAGTACCTAGGTGATTAGTTCATTTAATAAGATAAGCCGTAATTTCTTATAAAGCAATAACTCAGTACATAATTGTATGAACTTGATTAAAGGAATGATGTGACCTAATCAAGTTGAGTGGATGATAGAGAGGAATTTAATTATGAGTATTAATCATGTGGTGGTTGAGGGTATGATTCTTAGTAAAGAGATCATAAAACCCTAATCATGAGAACAAACCCTAATCGAGAAGATTAATGAACCCTAACCCTAATTTAGGGCAATTCTGAGCAAAACCCTAATCCAGGGTAAAGATGTAACCCTAATCCAGGGTAATGTAATGAGTAACCCTAATTTAGGGTAATGTGATACAAATCTTTGATTTGGGTTGATTACTAAACCCTAATCATGGTTAATTGAATGGAAACCCTATATGGGTTGAATAGTAAACCCTAATTCAAGGAAACATAATGAAAATACCTAATAATGAGTAATTGGATATGAAACCCTAATTGGAACCCTAATTAGAATGAATAGTAAACCCTAATCATGAGTAATGGAAGGTGAATTCCTAATTGGGATGGATAGTAAACCCTAATTATGGGTTATGGAATGAGAAACCCTAATTGAGGGTGATGTCATGAGAAACCCTATTTGAGGGTGATGTCATGAGAAACCCTATTTGAGAGTGATGTCATGAGAAACCCTAATTAAGGGTGATGCCATGAGAAACCCTATTTGAGGGTGATGCCCTGAGAAACCCTAATTGGAATGAATAGTAAACCCTAATTATGGGCAATGTGATATGAAACCCTAATGAAGGGAGATTCTACGTGTAATCCCAACTCTAATGAAGGGAGATGCTATGTGCAATCCCAACTCTAATGAAGGGAGATGCTATATGCAATCCCAACTCTCATGAAGGGAGACGTTATGTGCAATCCCAACTCAAATGAAGGGAGATGCTACGTGCAATCCCAACCCTAATGAAGGGAGATGCTACGTGCAATCCCAACCCTAATGAAGGGAGATGCTATGTGCAATCCCAACCCTAATGAAGGGAGATTCTATGTGCAATCCGAACTCTAATGAAGGGAGATGCTATGTGCAATCCCAACTCTAATGAAGGGAGATGCTAAGTGCAGTCCCAACCATAATGAAGGGAGATGCTAAGTGCAATTCCAACCCTAATGAAGGGTGATGCTATATGAAGTCCTAACACAATGTGATACTATTTGAAGCTCAGACATAGAGTGGCGAGTTATGAATGTAATAAGAAAACCCTTGTATTGAATGGTACTGATATATAATGAATATAATTGACATCATGAGTACTAATCATGCAGGTATAATGAGAGGATGAGCATAGCCAGGTAGGGGCTACGATGCTCTATATATTGAAAATGTCTTATAAGCCTTCATATGTTTTGGTGCTTAGTGAGTGGTAACCTAAAATTATAGAGCTCTGTGTGCCCTATGATGTTTTAATTAATTGAAATTGTTTATGGGCTTCATAAGCCATAATATGCCTTGTTGCCTATTATGGGGTAATAAGAGATGATGTGAACTTTGTAAACTATGTGGAAAGAATCATGATTACCTTGGTCAAATGACCTGAAGGTATTCAATTACCTGATAAGTGGTAATAAGTATTCTATGATGAACTGAGGGTTTGAATAATCATATTCTATAATCATGATGATGAACTTGTTAAGAAAGGAAAATATACCTGATGAGATGAGGGATTAAGATCCTAATACTTTATTAAAAGAGTATGGCTACAAGCCATGACTCCACAAAACAATACCAGACATTAGCTGGGTGATCTAAGCCTGAAGAGAGTATATGTTACAACTATAACTCTATAGCAAAAGTGTCAAATACCCAGGAAAGCTAATTGTAGTTTGACACATGATGTCTCTTCCTATTAATCTAGTACTGACCGAGAGGGTTGATGTTACTCTGCTTAGTGTATCCTAAAAGGATAAATTTTATACATGAACTTTAATTCTTCATTGAATAAGTATCATGCTGTCTATAGTTAATATGCTTTGAATAAGAATACTTCTCTAATCTATTTAGGCAGTGATCTATCTGCTGTTGAATATATAATTCCTCTGCACAATTTTATTCAATTAAACTGCAATAATAATGTTTTGGCAGAGAGTTATATCTCTCGTTGGGGAAATTTACAATTGTCTCACCCCCGTGGGATCCACATTTTTAGGTGGACGCGGACGAGGAGGCAGAAACCCTTCAGTAGGTGAAGGACAACAACAGCACCAGGAATAGTAGTGAATTCTTAGGTGGAGACACTGACTATCAAGTTTTTTATATGTGTGTGAATAGAGTCCTATGTGTCGTCTCTGTACTCTCAGGTCCTCTAAGTCCGTAGTTGGTTTTAATGAATCGATATGAGATTTTGGCTTGGTGCTTCAATGTTCTTATGTTGTCTATATACAGTTTGATAGAACAGTTAATGTTGTAATCCTTGATATGAGATGGTATAAAATATGTACTATTGAAATAGAATGAAATCAGGTTACTTTGGTTCTTTTCAAAAGAGTTTTCCTTTGTGGATCTCCTTGAAAAAGGTTTTAATTTTTAGTGATTTTCAGTAATCCACTGCTAACAAACGCTTGCATTTAAGTAAATTATGTTTTTGTGATCGATGTGTCACAGTTAGTGTCATGACTGCAAGTTAGTAGGGGATTAGTCTCTGAATGGTGTCAAGTCTTAGGATAGATGTTAGTACATCCTTGGAGGCTCCAACTAGATGATTGATGTTGTGTAGGCTGCAACATGGGAATCGGGTTGTTCCCTGATATCAATCATGATATATTCTTTGGATGCATGGCCTTAATTCATCATATTTATTTTCTACCATGTCTTTATGGTTTGTTACTAATGTATTCTCTTACAACCAAGGTTCAAATTCAAGACTTTTGTTCACCATGTTCCTGCGGGGGTCATAGTTAGATAACTTAGATAGATTCAAACCAAAAGGTATCCATTGAAAGCATAATATGGAGGAGTAATTGGTAGAGTACACTACACATTGGACTTTGTGGGTGAGTGTTAGATATATGGTTTTTAGACATTTATTTTGCATGGGTTAAGCCCAATGTAGTGCATCTAGTACATGGAGGAAATGTAGTTTTATGTCTAGTGCAAATGCAGAGGAGTTTTATCCCACATTGCTCAGTCCAAAAACTTTTGTTGTCCTTATATGGAGGATTACATGTGACACTAGTGTCCAAAGGGTCTTAGGGGGAGAGTATGCTCTCCTCCTTGGTGGGTATGGTGACCACAAAACACACACATACCCAAGCGTGTGTGCACGCCATGCCACACCTCTCCTTGCCTCGCCTAGTAGGGCCGAGAATGGGCTCAGGCTTGTGGATTGTGGGTTATGGCTTGTGAGTTGTGGGAATGTCTTCCTTCCTCCATCTTCTTTTTACACTAGGATACAACTACTTAATTAATTATTAATTTAATTAATTATTCTTTCCTAAAAGGATTTATTAATCGTAATTGGAAAGTGTTTATCTTGTGGATTTTTCCACAATGTGTACAAGAGTGATCGAGTGATTGCGTCTCAATAGGAATAGGATTTTGGTGTGTGTAAGGATATAAATAAGCCTATGATCATTAGAGTTAAACACATATCATAAATCCATTTGAGTATGTGTTTTGCAAACCCTAAACCAAAGTCTTCTTGCCTTCTCTTTCGAGCTTCTATGTGGAGACCTTCTCCTATAAAGACATCATCTTTACTAAATAATCATGGTAAACAAAAACACCAATTGTGTAGAAGCAAAATTTTAAACTTTGATTATATTCAAAATGCATAAAGAGTACAATACAAATTTCCCCAATAGGGTGTACAACTTTATCCAAACAACAAGATCTAGGTAGAGGAAGACTAAAACCAAATCAACTTGTCTCCAAACTTAACATATAGGCAACTATAACTAAGTCTAAGATACAAGGTTGAACTCCATATCCCTATCCTTAGGTAAGTTCACCAAGCTTCAACTACGCACTTTGATCCTAAACCTAGGTGGTTGGGATCACCCAACAAGAGAGAGATAAAAGTATGTGTCAATAAAAAAGGAATAAGGACAAATGATAAAGCACAACAAGCATAATAAAATGATTCACTAAACTAAGAGATTTCAAGAGTATGAGGCAAGTAATCAAATAAGAATTTAAAAATCTACCATATTCCAAACAACAACTAAAATCAGCATAGCATCAATATATCATGACACAAAATCATATCAATGCAGGGTGAAGCACCTACCGGACCTACACCATAGGTGAGGGAGAGTGCTCACATTCCCAAACACCTACAATTATATATGATATGAATGGAGTGGTCACATTCTTTTGGAGAGAGTGGTCACATTCCCCAAAAATATAATATTAGGGGAGTGGTCATATCCCTCTAGGGTTCATGCCCTCTATGGGTGGTTTGTACTCATGTACACTACATTGTCATTTGGCCAATAAATACATCATGCTGAATAATTCACTTGGCAGTAGTGAAAATATAAATAACATTGCATCATAGAAAATAGGAATAAAACCCAATAAATAATCTGAATAAATGGGCCAACATAGGCAACAACAATATCCAAGCATTTCAAATAGATGAGCCAACATAGGCAATAACAAGATTCACATAATTCAAATAGATGAGACACAATGGCAATAGAAGCATCAAATAGTAAAGATAAAAATAAAGGCATTTAGAAGGATATCAAGGCTAGCACATTAGTGAGGTAGGGTTGGATAAGATCTCAACTGAAGGATAGGTAATTTGCGCATATATTCCACATAGATTTCACGTTCATCATAAATGTTCACATAAATAGGTTCCACATACTAAATAGGCTTCACATACATAAATAGGGGTCAAATACATAAATAGAGGCCACATACCTTATTGAAGATTCATAACATCATAATTTCACCCCTTAGGTTGTATCCACATCCATTAACCCTAGTTACAAGCATTTCACGTATATTAGTATGAAAAAAAAGGATTTTTTCACTGCCTTAGGCAGAGCCCGCATCCTTTTTCCAGCCATAGCCCGGATAACTGGCGGGTGATAAATCCAGCGCTCCACAGCGTGGCTCGAACCCGGCTCCCCCCGGAGGGGGACACCGTGCCTTACCAGCTGAGCTAACGCTGACCGGGTCACATATATTAGTATGTATTAAAGCATAAGGTGTATAAAAGATACCCATTTTAGACCTTTTATGGAAACCTTCAATTTAGGACTCAAAACTAGGACCAAAAGCTCACTTAGGCTTCACTGATTAGGAAAGTATATTTATTTATCAAAATCGGAGTTAGGATGCATTAGTTATCATTTTTAGAATATTTATTGAGATTTATATGATGTACCTAATTAATATTGAAAAAGTACAAAGATTCAGTAAAAAAACCTTAAAATCGAATTTTACATGAGACATGCTTTTTAACGAGTATTTATTCAAAATTTTCCGATGAAGTATCAATTTTCTATGATTTATTTGCTCTGGGCCAATCAGAGAGTAAGAAAAAGCCATGTAGGCTAATTGCTAGCGCGAGAGAGATATCAAAATGACCAGAAGGTCCTCGGTGTTAAAATACAAAATGAGAAGAGTGGGAGGGAAAAACCAGAAAAATGAAATGGGTCATCTTCTTCCTCCCACTCGCCATTGCCGTGAGGGTGAAGCTCGGCCCTTTTGGGCGTTTCCACGTTTCTTGACAAAAATGCATGTATAGGTACTCGAAACGAAGCCCAAGATGAGAGGAACTCACCAGTGTGATTTATTAGGGTGATACTATCACCGAGCAGCCATGAAAAGGGCCACAAGATCTAGGAGAAGGTGGAGGTGGCGGTGGCTAACTGTGGAGGATACATGCAAATTAGTAACTGGAAAAGCTTGTAATGGGGCCGAAGGAGGTGAGGGGAGTGCCATATATAGACGAGGTAGTGTGAAACACAGGGACAATGGTGGAGTTGAGAGGACAATGTTGGCGCCATGGGGCATTTCATCTGTGGTGCACATGAGACGATGAGTAACCGCCTGAACTGAGCGGCTCGAGGAGACGAGGCCAATGACGAAGAAATCTCGTGAAATGGTGGAGAGGAGAGGGCGAATGAGGTGGAGAAGCCTAGGCATCATCTTGGTCGGCAGGCTAGAGGTTGAAGACGAGTTGTCTGCCATTAGATTGGGATCGGATGACTGTCTGGGGTGCATGACAAGGAAATCAAAGGACAAAACGACATAAATGAAATTCAATTTATATTCTATAGCCACACTTTATTGAAACTTGTAAAATCCATTTGAATGGTCAAACAAAGTCCAAATGACCTCAAATTTGAACCATAGGTTTATGAAAACACCTAGAACGATGCTATGCATTTAATTTTTCGATTTATCTAATATAAGTCCCCTAATAAATTTATTTACCATTAACATATATAATGTATAAATTGAGTAAATTAATGTGAAGAGGCATTATGATAATTTTTCTTGTTGTATTTTTGAGATAGGACAACCAAGAGGCTTTCTCCACTCTATTAATTACCTTCAATAATTTTATTCACTCATAAGGAGAGATAAAAATAAAGGGGGTTATTAATTCCTTAACATTAATTATTTTTCACCCATTATTCATGAGATTTGTATAATAACATTATCCATTGATAAAATCTGATTTATGCAACACTTGTTTCATTTTTGGGAACATTTGCATCATTGCCCTTACTAAAAATAATAATGGAGGTAATTTTTGCACTAACCCTTGTGCTGGCATGTATATGTTATCCAGACCATTAAATTCCCATAATTTCAACATTAAGGACAAAACAAAAGGAAAATGAGATAACACAAAGTATAGGGTGAAAATTGCAAATAATTTTTGAAACTCAGTTCGTTACAACACTCCAACCGTTAGAAAGGATTTCGTCCCCGAAATCACAACAAGAGGGAAGAGAGAGGGTGAGTGTGTAACATCCCAACATTAGGTAACTAGGTGTTACTTCAAATCTATGGTACTTCACAAGCTCTATACATAAGCCAAGTCTCAGTAAGGTTTTCCACCATTCATATAACCTTTTATCAAACATAACATAATTAACACTTTGGATTATAAGAATAATATCCATCATGAAAAAGCATCATCTCCATTATTCCATTACTTGTGCCATATTATACTCACATTGTTTTGACAAGGATTTTATCTCCACATTATGCACGAATGTATTACCCTTATTTATCCCATTAAGGGTTTTAAGAACAATTAGGGTTTACAAAGTAATCCCTACATTATTAATGTATTAGGACGCATACCTAAATAACATGAATTCATTCTCCATTATCATTATATTACCATCATATGGAATTATCACAGATTATTATGTATGAAAAGGATAATATTATCCAACAAGTTATTAAGCCTATAATAATTCCAAACAAGGTCACATAAATTATTTATCACTATATCCCACGTTGTCACATTATCTATCATACTCATGTTAATTACATCATTAATAATTTTCTCATATGACATTTCATGCTATGAATTACATTAAGCATTAATGCATACTCATGTGAATCCAATTACTCATAATCATGTTTATGTCATTACATGCATTTTAGTGGACAATATGAAACACATAAAACATTAATGAATTGATTTTCATACTAAATCATGATGAGGTGATTAATGAGATGTATATTAGAGAACAAGGTGTTATGCCTTGCATATATCGATAACTTGGTCTCAGATTAGGTGATTATAATCCATCCAGATGTATCAAGGTATATTATGTGATGATGACACCTATTGTCACTTATGTATCATGAAGGTATTAAGGATATACATGTATGCATTTCTAAAGCTAGATGATTACATATTAGGGTTTAGGTCAACATGACCATTACATGCTATGCATTCCTAGAGTGCACTAGTACCTTAATCTTACTAACCATACTATTAGGGTGACATGGTCAACATTATGTGTATCCACAATTAGTGATGAGTAACTCACTATTATGATCATTAAGAGTATGTTAAGGTTTAAGCATATGAACTATTCTCTTTAGATGACTTATTATATATTTATTTGTGTTTAAACAAACAAGATGAATTATAATTATAATTTTTTTGCTCAACACTAACCATATAAACTCACTAATCCAATGTCTGTGGAGTTAGGGTTTCCAAATTTTAGAGTAACTAGATTTCAATTATATTGTAGGTCTCCATCCCCTTAAAGAGGATTTCATCCTCGAAATCAGAAACTCCAAAATGTATCAAGGTATAAAATCACTACTACTAAGGCCCACTTTTTCAAAGGAATGAGGTATAACTATGTATGAGATCCAACACTTAGTTGTTTTACTAAACACCAAACTTCAAAGTCTAGCAAAGGGTAGGCTATTCCCAAACATGGAAATCTAAGGCTCACATAAGGAACTTATGGAATATAAGATGGAAATCTAAGGCTCTAATACCATGTTGTAAATACATCATCTTTACTAAATAATCATGGTAAACAAAAACACCAATTGTGTAGCAGTGGAATTTTAAACTTTAACTATATTCAAAATGTGTAAAGAGTACAATACAAATTTTCCCAATAGGGGTGTACAACTTTATAAAAACAATAAGATCTAGGTAGAGGAAGACTAAAACCAAATCAACTTGTCTCCAAACTTAACATATAGGAAGCTATAACTAAGTCCAAGATACAAGGTTGAACTCCATATCCCTATCCTTAGGCAGGTTCACCAAGCTTCAATTGTGCACTCTGATCCTAAACTTGGGTGGTTGGGATCACCCAACAAGATAGAGATAAAAGTATGTTTCAATAAAAAAGGAATAAGGACAAATGATAAAGCACAACAAGAATAATAAAATGATTCATTAAACTAAGAGATTTCAAGAGTATGAGGCAAGTAATCAAATAAGAATTTAAAAATCTACCATAATCCAAACAACAACAATAATCAGCATAGCATGAATATATTATGATACAAAATCATATCAATGCAGGGTGAGGCACCTACCAGACCTATACCATAGGTGAGGGAGAGTGGTCACATTCCCAAACACCTACAATTATATATAATACGAAGGGAGTGGTCACATCCTTCAGGGGAGAGTGGTCACATTCCCCAAAAATATAATATGAGGGGAGTGGTCACATCCCTCTAGGGCTCATGCCCTCTATGGGTGGTTTGTACTCATGTACACTACATTGTCATTTGGCCAATAAATACATCGTGCTGAATAATTCACTTGGCAGTAGTGAAAATATAAATAACATTGCATCATAGAAAATAGGAATAAAACCCAATAAATAATCTCAATAAATGGGCCAACATAGGCAACAACAATATCCAAGCATTTCAAATAGATGAGCCAACATAGGAAATAAAAATATTCACATAATTCAAATAGATGAGCCACAATGGCAATATAAGCATCAAATAGTAAAGAACCAAATAAATGAATTTAGAAGGATATCAAGGCTAGCACATTAGTAAAGGTGGGGTTGAATAAGAGCCCAACTGAAGGATATGTAATTTGCACATATACATTCCACATAGATTTCACATTCATCATAGATGTTCACATAAATAGGTTCCACATACTTAATTGGCTTCACATACATAAATAGGGGTCACATACATAAATAGGGGTCACATACCTTATTGAAAATTCATAACATCATCATTGCACCAATTAGGTTGCATCCACATCCATTAGTCCTAGTTACAAACATTTCACATATATTAGTATGTATTAAAGCATAAGGTGTATAAAAGATACCCATTTTAGACCTTTTATGGAAACCTTCAATTTAGGACTTAAAACTAGGGCCAAAAGCTCACTTAGGCTTCACTGATTAGGAAAACATATTTATTTATCAAATTCGGAGTTAGGATGCATTAGTTATCATTTTTAGAATATTTATTAAGATTTAGATGATGTACCCAATTAATATTGAAAAAGTATAGAGATTCAGTAAAAAAAAACTTAAAATAGAATTTTACATGTAATAAGCTTTTTTAACAAGTATTTATTCAAAATTTTCCGATGAAGTATCAATTTTCTATGATTTATTTGCTCTGGGCCAATCAGAGAGAAAGCAAAAGCCACATAGGCTAATTGCTAGTGCGAGAGAGATATCAAAATGACCAGAAGGTCCTCGACATTAAAACACAAAATGAGAAGAGTGGGAGGGCAAATCTGGAAAAATGAAATGGGTCATCTTCTTCCTCCCGCTCGCCATTGCCGTGAGGGTGAAGCTCGGTCCTTTTGGGCGTTTCCACATTTCTTGACCAAAATGCATGCATAGGTACTCGAAACGAGGACCAAGACGAGAGGAACTCACCGGTGTGCTTTATTGGGGCGTTGTTATCACTAAGTAGCCAAGAAAAGAGCCACAAGATCTGGGAGAAGGTGGAGGTGGCGGTGGCTAACTGTGGAGGATACGAGCAAATTAGCAACTGGAAAAGCTTGTAATGGGGCCGAAAGAGGTGAGGGGAGTGCCATATATAGATGAGGTAGTGTGAAATGCCGGAACGATGGTGGAGTTGAGAGGACAATTTTGGCATCATGGGGCATTTTGTTTGTGGTGCACAGGAGATGATGAGTAACGGCTCGAACTGAGCGGCTCGAGGAGATGAAGCCAACAATGAAGAAATCTAGTGAAATGGTGGAGGGGAGAGGGCGAACGAGGTGGAGGAGCCTAGGCGTCAATTTGGTTGGTGGGATGGAGGTTGAAGACAACTTGTTTCTCATTAGATCATGATCGGATGATGATCTGGGGCGCGTGACAAGGAAATTAAAGGACAAAATGACATAAATGAAATTCGATTGATATTCTATAATCACACTTTATTGAAACTCGTAAAATCCATTTGATTGGTCAAACGAAGTCCAAATGACCTCAAATTTTAACCATATGTTTATATTTAATTTTTGATTTTACCTAATATAAGGCCCCTAATAAATTTATTTCCCATTAACATATATATTAGTGTATACATTTAGTAAATTAATGTGAAGAGGCATTATGATAATTTTTCTTGTTGTATTTTTGAGATAGGCAAACCAAGAGGCTTTACCCACTATATTAATTACATTCCATAATTTTATTCACTCATAAGGAGAGAGAAAAATAAAGGGGGTTATAAATTCCTTAACATTAATTTTTTTTCACCCATTATTCATGAGATTTGTATAATAACATTATCCATTGACAAAATCTTATTTATGCAACACTTGTTTTGTTTTTGTGAGCATTTGCTTCATTGCCCTTACTAAAAATAATAATAGAGGTAATTTGTGTACTAACCCTTGTGTTGTCATGTATATGTTATCTAGACCATTAAATTCCCATAATTTCAACATTAAGGACAAAACAAAAGGGAAATGGGATAACACAAAGTATAGGGTGAAAATTGCAAATAATTTTTGAAACTTAGTTTGTTACATCTCCAGTGTGTAGTGAGTTCATCCTTTCTCTCTAGGATGTGATCTTTCAGGATATGTGGCTATGCTAGTAGTGAACCCGATCATCTTCAAGCGCGAGCGAGATGACAACCTTCTACACGTTTGTGACCAGGTCGACTAGAAGAACGATGCCTATCCAAAAGGATTGTGGACTGCTAATTTCTTTAAGTAACAAGTTTGTTTCTCAAATAAACAATCTGGTATGTGTTCCTTAACTTATTTTTTTGTTCTCTTTCTTCCTTTATTCTTTTGATTCTTATTTGGATCTGACCTAAATATGTTAACTGAATTGCATTTGTTGTTCTTGCATGTAACGAATTAATACAAAATTTACAACATATTATTCTCTGATGGCGACTACATTAAAGGGTGGGGTGATTGATTGATGCATACTTGGGTTGTGCAAATGGAAGGGACTAACAGAAAAATTGTCACCACTAACCATTCTACCAAGTAGCTCATGGTAGGGTGGTCTTTTGTCTCCACTTCCCATTCTATTGAGTATCTCCTGGTCTTTGGTCTTTGCTCTAAGCTTTGACCCTTTCATTGCGGGTGTTGTTTGTTCATGTTAGGAAGGTATGCCTAGAGAGACAATCATGTGATGATTAACATTATACCATAAAGGATTTGATTAATACATATAAAGGCAAGCTTCCAATTCATTCTCTTTCATTCAATTATGAGATAATGAGGAAACACTATGAATGTCTAGAGAATAATATTACTCAATGACGTATGTCTTCAAGTATCAAACTTGTAGAAATGTGATCATATGGATGTTAAGAGTACATATGCATATTATCATTATGTCCCTAGTCAGTTATTACTGTGGAAGGTAGATAAACACCAGTAATACACAAGACTAGAGTGTGAGTTGGTTGAGGACCGAGTCTCACTAAGTCATGATATGGCAATATCAAACCAAGCACACACATACATGTTAGAGAATAGTGTATCAGACCGACCCACCTTGAGAGTGACATGTGGAAACCATCATATGGTAAGTCACTGTTAGCTCTCATAGTGATGGTGGTGATTGTGATTCTTAGACCTGAAATCACTACACTCGTCACATGTCGTTGGGTATGATTCGACATCATCAAACATAGTCCTGAAACATGGGTTGTTATAACGGTAATGATTGGGTAACTTTGACACATGGGGATAGACTATGAGTAATAGATATGAGATTTGCCCCTTCTACTGGAGTATGATATCCTGGCCATTTGATAAGCGAGACTGAGAAACAAATGTACTTGTACATTTGAATCAATATATGATATTGAGGTCACATTATCTTAGACAATATCTTCTTGGTTCAAGGAACATGGATTGAACATTGAAAGGATGATGACTCCATGCCTCGAGTTCATTCTGAATATCATAGACAAAGGAATTATACAGTCACTGCAACTCCTTACACAGATTGTAGGTTGAAGTTGTTCTCAAACTTTTCATTCACTTGGGTAGCATTGATGTGCGACTAGGCACTGCTCCTTGCTTATAATATCATACACTAGTTATGGACATTCATTGCCAAGGTGATATGAGAACTATAGGGTCACACACATAGGAACTCATCTAGAAGAGGAGTTTATATTGAATGATGATTAGATTGATTACTAAAGTGTTTAGGTATTCAATTCATGCAACAAATTGATGAATTGGCTAACTAGACTGCCAGACGACCATCTCACTGGGTGATACAATTTTTTGGGCATTTAGAAAGGCATCTCAAGTGTTGAGACGGGCGTTTGGGTTGTCAGGTTGATCAGAGTCAGAATTGGCTAAGTTCTACCCTTGAATCGACTAGTATAATGTGATTGAACTGACCACCTCATGTCAGACTCACCAGACGACCATTTGGGTGAGTGAGACGGGCATCTCGCATGGGTGAGATGGCTCAGTTGGACTGTATGGAGATTTTGGATGTTTCTTGAATAGTTTCAACTACACATTACTTGGAGTGTAAATAATTAATATGTGATATTACTTAGAAATCAAAATTGCCAAATTCATGTGTGATTGGGAAACTACCAAATGGTCATCTAGCAATGTGAGACGAATGTGTCGTTTAACCAGACGACCGTTTGGGTTGCATACGACCATTTTGTCTGTTGTAGGTTGTGAAAATTCAAATCTTCTGGTCCCTCTCACTCCTGCACAATCTCGTACTGACTGGGAATCCTGACCCAAACCCTGCCTATAAATAGAGGGGTAGTGGGGGCTTCCTGTAATACAACACAGAAATTGAGAATAAGTTCTTCTGACAATTATTGTCCTCTCTGGTTATGGTAACTAAGAGAGCCCAAGCAAGTCCTACCCAACTAGGGAGAGATATCTACAAGAGAGAACACTTGAGAGTTATCATTGTGGGAAAGCAAGTTGGTAACTAGTATGCCTATGGGAGGGACAACTCCCTCTTGTCAGTTCTAGTTGAACAAAAGGAGTTCTAGTTGGTCTGTATGGACTACTCTAGAGGCAAGAGTCCTTTGGATACTTCTCAGGGATCAAAATTAGCTTGCAGTCCATGGCGAGACCACACGAGATGGTGCACATGTTGTTCTTATTCATGATTCATGGTGAAGACCAGGAGTTACACATCCACCATCCAAGGGCAACTAGTTCACAGTTGCATTGAAGCGAGTTGCTATTGCTGGACCTTCCTCAGGACCATGTATAACTCGTTAAACCATCCTTCCTATTTCATAGTAGTTGACATGATCTTGCTAGTATGGGAATATAGATAGATATTTTTTTCATTTCCACTACTATACTTTATGCCCGTTTCCATTTGTGGTATCAGAGCCACGCCAATTTACTATGTTCTAGGATAATCGATATGATTGGTGTTTGGTATTATCATTTATTTATTTCATGTTATGTGAATAATTAAATGGTTTCATATGCATATCTGATCGAAGACCACATAATCCCAAACTAATATATATATATATATATATATATATATATATATATATATATATATATAGAGAGAGAGAGAGAGAGGTTAGGAAGTGTGTATAGACCAGACGTGTACCTATGTGTACCTACCATTAAAATGGAACATGTGGAGTATGCACACAAAATCCAACCATATGGATTGATTCAACACTATATAGACTAGATGTATTTAAAATATCATCACCGTATCTCGTATAGATCATGAGATATAGTAATATATCATCCAACAGTTTCTGTAAACTTTTTAACTTACTGTTGATTAATAAATACACATATTCCTTCATAGTATGATGTATGAATATCATATTATGATTATTTTTTATATGCATCCAATCTAAGGGGTGCACATCTTATCAATAAGGTTATATTGTCAAATAGAATTTCACAATCATCATAAAATAATATGGGTACATGTAAGCTACATGTACTCAAGTACACAATTCTTTTAGCCATATATATATATATATATATATATATATATGTATATATATATATGAACTTTACATGTGTCACCTTAAAAGTGGTTTTGATGGTGGACGTGTAGAATGGTTATGGCCTAAACCCTATATTTGTGTGTGATTGGATGGTTTGGTTTCCTATTTATCTTGGTATGTGTACTAAGCCTATACCTCCCTCTTCCCAATGTAAAGTTAATACTATCCTACCTTTTCTCTCCTTGAATGTAACTCAAGGTTTCTCTTATTCAATGTATGCTACATGTTAGTTTCTTTTCTTGCAATGACGAGGAAGATGTGCAACACAGATTGAGGTGACCAGTTCATGCGATGAGCCAACTGTCTAGAGGATCATGGAGGATAGGATGATGGAACCGGACGACCGCTTGGTGGGTCCAACCGACCATCTATAAGGAGTCCAGACATCAGTTAGATAGAAGGCCAGATGGCCATCGCAATGTTCCTAGCCGACCTTTTGGAAGGAGTCCAAACATCTATCGGACAGGGGGAACAACATACCAGCCAAGAGGCGAGACGACTGATTCAAGGGTAGGATCAATCTTACCCAGATTGGAAAGCATATGTCTACACCAACAACACGTTCATACATGTGATGTGATGATTGACCTAGGTGGTAGTATTCCTTGTGTCTCCGAGGAATACAAGTAGACATGGCCATAACCATCGCCTTTTGTTTTATATTTCATGTTTATGTTGTGGGATATAGCATGTATGCACTACACACTATATATGTGGTGATTGGATATTGTATATGTAAATATACATATATGATATATATAAATCCCTCAATCAAACATATTAAGTCTAAGATGCTTTCCATTAGCAATACACATGAAAATCTTGATCAACTAAATGCAGATTTTCATAAAGCATGGTGTGTCGTATATCTCATGGAAGTGTGATGGTAGATATGTACATTTGCACAAAGCATGGTGCATATCTATCATATTGGCTATTGGATCAGGCTTAACTTGTGACTTGGAGAGACCAAGTCCAGAGGAATACAGATGATTATGGAAAGGAGTTGTGCATATCATCTATACAAGAGTTGCATATGATGCAATTGGCATGATTGCCTACCTTAATGGTTGATTATGGACGCTGGTGTAGACTGGGTAATAATTGAATCATTTTGGATCTTGGATCATTAGAAAATTGTTTGTTGTAGTTTTCCAAATTGATACTTGAGGGTTATCAATTTGAACAAAATAGTGATAACAATAATGAATTAAAGACCTAATTATTGTCGCCCAAACTTTAATCAAATCAAATCAAATAAAAAATGAGTTTTTGACAAAATTGCAAAATCTTTGTAGAATCAAATGGCAACAAACAACAATCACTTTTCTCTATGATCAGTCCTTGAGAAGGACAAACTAATTAGGAACAACTTCCACGACTGGTTTAAGATGTTGAGAATTGTTCTCACACGAGAGTGCAAGCTCTATGTCCTAGAGATGCCGGAACCAGATGAACCACCTCAAAATGCACCAAAGACTGACAAGGATGCATACAAGAAGCATGCTAAAGATGTTGTAGATGTCTAGTGTCTGATGCTATGCTCCATGAACTATGAGCTACAGAGGCAGCATGAGAGCATGGGTGTGATTGAGATGGTCACACATCTTAAGAACATGTTCCAAGATCAAGAAAGGCAAGAGAGATATGATGTCTCTAAGGTGTTGTTCAAATGTAACATGGAATAAGGAGATCCAGTGGGTCCTCATGTGCTCAATATTATTGGATATGTGGAGAACCTTGCTAGACTGAGATTCCTTTTGGGTTAAGAGTTGGCCACTAATGTGATTCTGTAGTCTCAGCCAGAGTCATATAGTCAGTTTGTCATGAACTACAACATGAATGACTTTGACAAGTCATGGACAGAGTTGTTGGGCATGTTGAGAACAGTTAAGGAATGGATGAAGAAAGACAAACCCAAGTCTGTGATGATGATCAATAAGACAAAGGGGAAGTCTAAAGGAAAATGCAAAGCTAAGAAGGGTTCTAAATCTAGCTAGAAGTCCAAGTCTTCAGATCTCAAGGCAAAGGGAGGTGTGGAGAAAGTAAGAGGCGATTGTCACCATTGTCACCAGCCTGGACATTGGAAAAGAAATTGCCCACTCTAGTTAGAGGAATTAAAGAAGAAGAAGGAAGGAAATGAGGCCTACACTTAAGGTATAAATGTTATAAGATAAATTTGATTACTTCTTAATTTTGGTTTATGATACCAAATAGAGATCTGACATACTAATGTGCAAGATCTGACAAGAAGTAAAGGCCTTCATGGAAGGACAATATGGACAAGGCGGAGTAAGAGATGTGGAATCTTTAGTCTACATTTAAATTTATCTTAACCCAATTGGCATGTAATAGAGTTATTAGAACTACTATTTTCATTATGCCATAAGAAACAATTTACTTTAGAGCATCTTGTATGACAAGGATGATATATCAATAAAGTATGAGATTATTGTTTATGTTTCAAAAGATATGATCTTGCATGGGAATGCCCAAATATCTAGTGATCTTTACTTTGAAAGAATCATGGATAAGTTTTATAATGTTAATACCAAAGTATTGTAATTTATGACTCAAGAATTATCATTAGCAGTAGTCACCTTGGATGTATATATAAGAAATGCATATGTAGAATACATATTGATGTTATCTAGACTCCCTTGGTTATTGAACCTGAGGAAATATGCAATTCGTGCTTGTACATGACTTGAAATAACATCCTTCACTAGATGTAGTGGGAGGATAAGCTTTCCATTAGACCTCATACATATGATGCATGTAGATCTTATAGAATTATTCTTATAGATAATTGTTTATACCTCATTCCATTTAATGTGTACTCAATAAAATATAATCTCTTGAAGTGTTCTATGAGATTATAAATGAAGTATAACTTTGATAAAAGTATTAATAAACTTTGATGAGATAAAATGTTGAAATACTTTGCATCAATATCTTGAGCACCTTCTGGAAAGGATTGTGATAATGTATCAGAAGTCAAATCCATTTGAACATGATGATGTGTCAGAATGAAGGAAATCTACCATGATGAGTCATGATATAATTATCAATTAATCTAATCTTCTTATATCCTCATATATATAAAGCTACCACTAAATAGTGTACCATCTGAATGGTTTATAAGACATCATATGTGATATGATTTTAGAATGTCCCAATATGTCTAAAGGATTGAAACCTACATTGAGAAAGTAGTTTCTTGTACAAGGTTTGCTCACAAACAATGTCTATTGAATATTACTTTAATCCCAATCCAATAACAAAAATGTTTGTTGATAGGATAACTAAGTTCCTAATGAATCAATGGGAGTGAAAGTAAAACTCAAAATGTTTGAGATCAACTAAGAGGTACAATGAGAACTATGAGAATAAAAAATAGTTATGGAATCTCAAGTTTGTCATTTAATACATAATAAAATAGTTCTAGTAGAACACATCTTAGATTGGAGAATTTCGAATCCAACAATTCAGATGGGTTGGTCATAAGAGGATGAGCCAACTAGTCAACTAGAATCTATTATGTACCATAATCTGAGTAATGGCTCAAGGCCATTATGGGATCCATGTAAACTAACAAGGTATGACCTTGATAGTACTACCTATGGGTTAAAACCCAAAAAAAGGTGAAGATAGGGTCTTATGGAAAAGACCTACATGGATAAAATAAAAGAACATATTGGTTGAAAAGGTTTTCAAAACAGTTCAAGTTGTTGAACTTGATAGAAATTCCTTTATCAATCATCATGCTTGTTGTTGTAGTTAAAATAGACTAAGAGATTTGGCATATGAAGATAAAATTGGATTCCTTAAATGGAATACATATAAGGATGTGTATGTGACACAACCTAAAATGTTTTGTAACTTCAAGAATGTAAATAAAGTCTATAAACTACAAAGTTCAATGTGGGATTGAAATAAGAAACTCAGAGAATGGATATTTCACTTGACAAGATAGTCAAAGAGTTTGACTTAAATCAAGATAAAGGATGAAATCTATGATTACAAAAGATTTAGTGGGAGCACATATACTTATTCAACATATGATGAGGAATAACATCTCAATATTGTGAATATTGAGATCTGGCATGAAAATCCCTTCAGCAATGAAGGATTGAGTTAAACATCATATGGGATAAGGATCAAGACCTATAGAGATAGTTCTTGAATGTTTCACAATGGAAGTTTGAACACATACAATAGCAATGTGTTGAAAGAGTTCAACACAAAGGATTTAGTTAGAGATAATTTCGATTAGTATTTCATGAACCTTATGTTCCAATTTTTATGAAGAATGGAAACACCATGATTAAGATGTCATAGGATGTAGCAATGGATCTATCATGAATGCTATTATCCCATATAATCTTGTATGTATTGGACATGACAAGATGATGGTAAATTCCAAAAAGGGTTATTGGAATGTCATTAAAATATCCATTAGTACTTGTGAAGTACTTAAGGATAAATTTTTAGTCAATAAGGATGACAATAAAAGGGAGTGTTGGATGTAAAGGGTTACATCGATGCAAGCTTCCATAATGACATAGTGATCACAAATTAAATATGTTTGATATAAAAGAGAAATGTTGATAGTTGGAAGGGTTTCGAACTAATAAGCCATTCTATAATAGAATCTGAGTATACTTGTGTTGAGAACACAGAGTGATACTATATGGATCTATAAGTCCATCTGATGAACTTATAGATGTTCCAACCATTGATGACTCAGTAGTGATAATGTGAAAATAATGGAACAAAATGTTAGGCATGGAATATCAGATACCATATTATGATAGTTCTATCTCATATGAGAAATCATACAGTGAAGAGAGAAAGAAACATGCAATATACCGACTGTTAGTAAGGTGTTTCTAACCTAGTGGATTAAGCACTTGCACAGTAGAAACATGTTGGACATGTTTGGATCACTAAGAATATAATTCATTGGTGATTGGATATAAGTGTAAGTGGGATTATGCTGGTAAGGTATGCCCAGAGAGCCTATCATGTGATTATTGACATGGCATATACCATAAGGGATGAGATTAATACATATAAAGGCAAGCTTCAAATTCATTATGTTTCATTCAGTTATGAGATTATGAGGAAACACTATGGGTGTACAGAGAATAATATTACTCAATGACATATGTATTCAAGTATCATCATTGTGGAAATGAGATCATATGGATGTTAAAAGTACTTATGCATATTCTCATTATGTCCCTAGTCAATTGTTATTGTGGAAGGTAGATAGACACCAACAGCACATAAGACTGGAGTGTGAGTTGGTTGATGACTGAGTCTCACTAAGTCATGATATGACAATATCAAACCAAGCACACAGATACAGGTTAGAGAATATTGGATCAGACAAATCCACCTTGAGAGTGACACATGCAAACCATCATATGGTAAGTCACAGTCAGCTCTCATAGTGAAGTTGGTGATTGTGATTCTTAGACCTAAAATTATTGCACTCGTCACATGTTGTTGGGCACGCTTTGACTTCATCAAATGTAGTCCTAAAACATGGGTTGTTATAGCGATGATGATTGGGTGTCTTTGACACATGGGGATAGACTATGAGTGATAGATATGGGATTTGTCCCTCTTACTAGAGTATGATATCCTAGCCACTTGATAAACGAGTCCGAGAAACACATACACATGCACCTGTGAATCAATATATGATATTGAGGTCACATTATCTTAGATAGTTTGCTATTAGTTCAAGGAAAATGGATTGAATGTTGAAAGGATGATGTGTTCATGCCTCGAGTTCATTACAAATATCAGAAAAAAGGAATATACAATTACTGCAACACCTTACATAGATTGTAGGTTGAAGTTTTTCGCAAACTTTTGATTCTCCTGGGTAGCATTGATGTGTAACTAGGCACCACTCCTTACTTGTGATGTCATAAGCTAATTACAAACATTCACTGCCAACGTGATATGAAACCTATAGGGTCACACACATAGGAACTCATACGTAAGATGAGTTTATCTTGAATGATGATTGGATTGATTACTAAAGTGTTTAGGTATTCATTTCACACAACATATCGATGAATTGACTGACTGGGCTGCCAGGCAACTATCTCTCTAGGTGAGACGGTTGTTTGGGAAGCCAGATGGGTGTCTCAACTGTTGAGATGGCCATTTGGGTTGTCAGGCTGATCAGAGTCTGAATTGGCTAAGTTCTTCCCTTAAATCGACTGGTTCAATGTGATTGAACTGACCGGCTCATGTCAGGCTCACCAAATGACTATTTGGGTGAGTGAGATGGGTGTCTCACATGGTGAGAAAACTCGGTTGGACCAGACAAAGAGTCTGGATGTTTCCTGAATAGTTTCGATTGCACATTACTTGGGATGCAAGGAATTAATATGGGATATTAATTGGAAATCAAAATTTCCAAATTCATATACGATTGAGAAAATACATTTGGAAACTGCCAGACGATCATATGGAAGTATAAGATGACCATCTCATGTGACCAGACGACCATTTGGGTCACCAAATGGACATTTCAGATGTCGCAGGTTGTGAAAAATCAAGATCTTTTGGTCATTTCCACTTCTGCACAATCCCGTATAGACTGAGAATCCTGACCCAAACCCCGCCTATAAATAGAGGGGTATTGGAGATTTCTCAAAACACAACATAGACAACTGAGATTTAGTTTGTCTGATAATTATTTTCCTCTCTGGTTGTCATAACTGAGAGAGCCCAAGCAAGTCTGAACCGACTAGGGAGGGATAGCGACAGAAAAGAACAACTGAGAGTTGTTGTTGTTGGAGAGCAAGTTGGTGATTAGTATGTCAATGGGAGGGAGAACTCCTTCATGTCTAATCTAGTTGAACGAAAGGAGTTCTAGTTAGTCTGTGTAGACTACTCTAGAGTCAGGAGTCCTTTGGATTCTACTCGAAGAGAAAAGTTAGTTTGCAGTCCGTGGAGAGACCACATGAGACACTGTAGAATATGTTCTTATTTGTTGTTCATGGTGAAGACCAGGAGTTGTACAACCACATTCCAAGGGAAACTAATTGAGAGTTGCATTAAAGTGATTTGTTGTCATTGGGCTTGCTCCAGGACCAAGTATAACTCGTAAAACCTTCCTTCCTATTTCATAGTAGTTGAAGAGATCTTACCCGGTATGACAATACAAATAGATAAAATTTTTATTTCCACTGCTATACTCTATGCTCGTATTTCCCATCAGTTCAGACCAGGGGATGGCATGGGAAGGGATAGAGTATAATAGAAAAGATGCAACTGGATATTCCTTATCTTTTTTTTGGAATTTCTTATGGGTGGGTCACCTAAAATTATGATGAGTAGGTGCAGAACAAACATGCAAAATTTGAGTATTAATAGTTGGTCCAATCAGGTGCTCATCTCTATTCTCTATAAAATTGCAACCACGTGCATGTTACTGACCACCATATTGTTAGAGATGAGATACAATGGCTACAAATGGGATACAATATGAAATAGTCGTCAGTGCCTAATAGATCGATACAAACATAAGCAACTAGCAAGGAATAAAACATACAAGAAAGATGTCTACTACTACTACAAAACACAACCCAAATATAGTGTTGAGGAACTTTTTTCAGGACGTGTTGATGCAATCCAGCCGTCCTTCCCAAAAAAACCCTAGAGATCTGTGTGCACAGTGAAACACATATGCATTTAGTGTGCGCACAAATCTCTAGGGGGGTTTGGGGACGAACCACTGAGATTTCTCTCAATACGTCTCTTAGAAAAGCCCCTCAACACTGGATATTTTGTGAGTAAAACAAACCTCGTAACAGTTGTTGTTGTCCCTGGTTCATGAAAAGGATCGATTCCTATCTCAGTCTCTTAGGACCACTAGTGTTTCTTATGATTGGCATCTATGTTGCATTTTACCTCTTGTGTTTTCTATGATTGGCATCTATGTTTCATTTTTTTGTGCTTAGTATATAGTTACTTTCTGTACGGACATAGATTAGCCATTCCCACGCTTAAAAATGATCCTAACATTGTAATGGATGGGTTGGACCGATCATTTACAAATGGAAAATGTTGGGTGGAGTTGGTGTGGAGACTAAAAAATAAGGCTCATCATTCTTTTTCACACAAACAAAAAGACATCACTGAGAAACATATTGTTTTTTTTCTTCCAATTTTGACAGTTGTGTATGAAGAAAAGGACAAATGGAGTCTCATAAAGTCACATAATGACTACACATAACAAACCCATTTACAAATATATACAAATTGGTGGCTTCTAATCCCTTGTATTGTCATCAATCTTGTCAAAAAAGTGATAGTGTGAGGGTCACGAGGGCCGTCAGATTCCTCCTTTTCATCGGTTACTGAGATAGTTGTTTCCCCATTCCATACATGCTCATCCACATGTGGAAAAGCTTAAATGATTCTTCTCCCTTCCCAAGTAGATAATGATGGGTGTAACCCCTAGTTATACTCAATCCACACCCCTTGTCGAGAAGGTGTCCCTGTGTTGATACGGAAAGTTACACAAGAGAGAAGAAGGAGGAAAAAGTATAGAAAAGAGAAAAAAAAGAGAAACTTGTTTTTCTTATAATTTCCGGTTCATAATGAATCTTTTGATGGAATAAAAATATTTGGATTTTTTGCAAAAAAAATACTTTTCAACAAGACTAATGTTGACATCTTTTGAGAAAAATATTACAAAATATAAAAATAAGTATTACTTATTAGGATAGTATCTTTTTTAGTAACACACTAATTCAAAATTGAGTATTGCATGTCACTTTATGGTATAGTAACCATTTTTTTGATGTTAATGGATTTTAAAATAAGTATTAGATTGAGTATTGGATTATGTTTATAGGGATAGTAATTCAGTAACACACTAACTAAAAAATGACATTACATATTGTTCTTTTGGTATAGTACTCATTTTTCTTTATTTACTCAGAAAATGAGTATAATCCCAAAAGAACAACATCCATTACTCACTTTTTGAGTTAGTGTGTTACACAAGGAATGGGTATTATCCCCAAAAATATAATATAGTACTCATTTAAAAATACCATAACATTAAAAATGAGTACTATATCAAAAGAACGACATTCGATACTCATTCTTGAGTCAGTATGTTACTAAAAAAAATGTGTATTTTCCCCAAAATACAATACTCGCTTATATATTTAGTATTTTTTTTCAAAAGTATGTCAAAATTAGTTTTCTTGGAATGTAAGTTTTGCAATGATTATGCCAATTTTTATTCGTGAAGTTATTAGAAAATAAGTTTCTCTCTCCTCTTTTTTTCTCTTTTGTATGTTTTTCCTCTCTCCTCCTTTCTCTCTCTCTTTTTCTCTTTATTACCACATGGAACACCATCCATGTTCTTAGAAATTATTCCTTGATCCTAATAAAGTAGGTGTATATATAGGTATGGAAGAGGGTGTGTGTATCACTGTCCTTCCCAAGTCAATGGCCATGCAAAGATTTTCAACATTGGGTGTTTGTCTTAAATATTGATTGATGTTGAACATAAACTAGCAATTAAGTCAAGACAAAACCAAGAATCATGTAGACTAAAAATAGGGTGAATTGTCATTCTATCTCCACAAGAAGGGAGATGGCTACGATAATGGGTCGAAATCATGTCACTAGGAGAATTTGACCCCTCATAAAATTAAAGAGATGATGTTTTTATACTATATATGTGACGACATAATGCCATCGACAATAAAACATGCGGAAGCAAACATCATTAACATTGGATTACTGAAAATCACTAAAAATTAAAACCTTTTTCAAAGAGATCCAATCATAGGAAAACTCTTTCAACAAGAACCAATGTATTACATTTACATCCTAGTTCAGAAGTACACATCTTGTACCATCTCTTCTCGAGGATTACAACATCAACTGCCTTCTTAACAACTAAACACAGACAACATAAGGACCTCGAGGCATCAATCCAAAAACTCAAACCGATTCATTTAAAGTACTTATTACTAACTCCTAGGACTTGAGAGTACAGAGACGACGCATAGGACTTCTATTTACAAAACACGACAGACAACACACTCCGCCTGAGATGTCACTGATGTCCCTGTTGCTGCTGATGTTCTTTCACTGTAAGGTATTGTCAACCTCCTCCGTGCTCGTCCACCTAAAAATGTCGGTTCCCACGGGGGTGAGACAATTGAAAATTGTCCCAGCAAGAGATATAACTCTCCGCCAGAAACATCATTATTGCATTTTAATTAATATAAAAATGAGTAGAGGATAAGCAGTTTAGATCATTCTCATATTTTAAAACATTGTAACTAGTTATGATAGAACAGTAAATCATCTATTCTCTTTATAAGGAATAGGAAGAACATGTATATCACTTATTTAACATTCAATTTCAACATCTCAAGCTTTGCTCATGACACTCATCATTCTGATGGGTCACCTAAAATTCATTCTTGTTTCCATCTGTTGGACTTAGCTAATCTGCTAAATAGATATTCAATTATGCCAGACATATGATTATATATTTCATCATGTCTTATTTGAGCATTAAATTATATCAATAAAGCATAAATATTTCAGGCATTGGACTATACCAATCCTATACAACCATTTCAGGCATTGGACTGTGCCAATCCTATATAACCATTTCAGACATTGGATTGTACCAATCCTATACAACCAGTTTAGTCGGTGGACTGTACTGGACATGAGAGTGTACATCATCATGTCTTATTCAGGCATTGGGTTATTACCCAATCATGTTTCATTATTATACGCAGTGTGCCTCTGCTAGGTATTAGACTTTAACCAAACCTGATTACACCACCAGGCATTGGACGCTACCAACCCTGATTACACTGCCATGCATTTAACTTTAACCAACCCTGATTACAGGCATTTAGCCTCTTCCAAGTATTGGACTTTAACCAAACCTGATTACACCGCCATGCATTGGACGCTACCAACCCTGATTACATTGCCAGACATTAGACTTTAACCAACCCTGATTACAGGCATTTAGCCTCTGCCACATATTGGACTTTAACCAAACTTGATTACACCGCCAGGCATTGGATGCTACCAACCCTGATTACCCCGGAAAGCATTGGAATCTAACCAACCTTGATTACATGCATTGAGCCACTGCCAGGTATTGGACTTTAACCAAACCTGATTACCCTACCGGGCATTGGACGCTACCAACCCTGATTACACCGCCAGGCATTAGACTTTAACCAACCCTAATTACAGGCATTTAGCCTCTGTCAGGTATTGGACTTTAACCAAACCTGATTACACCGCCAGGCATTAGACGCTACAAATCTTGATTACATAGATCTGAAAACCTCTAGAGGGGGGTTGAATAGAGTTTTATAGAGATTTTAAAATAATTTAAACTCAAGTGACCACAAAGAAAGATTGGACAAAGAGACACAAGGGTTTAGAGTGGTTCCTAGCCTTAGCAAATACTAAGGTAGTCAGTCCACTACCCGGTTGCTTACTCAACCAGGATTTGAAAAGAAATTATTTTATTACCTCGCAAGGACTTTACATAAAATACATTTCTTTTCCCTAAACCCTTCAAGCAGCCTTCACCTAGAAGTAATCGCCCAACTCGAAGCAGCCTTCCCTTGAAGTAGATGCACCAACACCCGTTGCACCAGCCTTCTGAAGTAGCTTCCCGTGCGATAGCCTTCTTGAAGTAGCTTGAAGTCCCCTTCTCCACCTGAGAAGTCCACCCTCTCCAATCCGCAGCCTCCAACCCTAGGAGTAGCAAGGAGAGTACAAGGAATAAATAGGAACAAGAAAGAAATACAGAAATTACAATACCGTTGTAAGCACAAGGCTTGATTTTCCTATATCAAGCGTTTGGATCTCCCAACCAAGATATATAGCAATGTGATTATTATGTGTAGGAGATCCTAGTCTATAGGACACGAAACGGTAGCAATATGAATGTATAACAAGTGTGGGAATTGCACTATTGCTCTAAACAGATTGCCAATGTAGTGTATGCTCAAAGATTGCACAATTGAGTATGTAAGTTTTTTCTAGTGTCCTATGGCTTGTCCTATTTATAGGAATGGCCTAAGTATGCTTAAGGACGTTCTAGACAACTTCTAGGGGGTTCCTAGTGCTTAACTAGCCGTTAGGAATAAGTTAGGCGCATTAGCAACGGCTAGTTAATTAATTCTGCAGTTGCTGTCAGAGACCATCTCGGTCGAGGACTTGTCGACCGAGATGCCCGGTCGGTCGAGGATTTTTCGACCGACAGGCTCTCTGGATTAACGTTTATTTGCAACTGTCAACTGCTGTGTTTAACGGCTACTTTTGGTCAATCTCGGTCGAGAAGTTTGTCGACCGAGAGTGTCTCGGTCGAGGAGTGTGGTCGACCGAGATTGACTCTGTTTTCAATCTTTCAATTAAGATACTAAGTGAGTGCATGAGTGTGCATTATGTGATCCTATTAGAAGGAGATGTCCTAACTAAGTGTAGTATTTAGTTAGGGAGATCTAACGCTTGATTTACATGAAGTCTAAGTACTTGTACATTATATGTTTGTACAAGTTTACATATGATTACATTGCATGACATTTATAAACATTCAAGCGTAAGGATTCCCTAGAACTTTGTCATCACCTTGTTCCTGCACACTTAAGTAGCTCGTTAGATTAATAAGAATGAAATGTTTGTCATCATCGAAACAAAGGGATTTATCATAATATCCAATTTATCCAACAATCTCCCCCTTTTTGAAGATGACAAACATTTCCTAAATATGAAATAAGGAAATATAAAGTATATGAGTTTCATACCTGAAAATTTACCTTTTGTAGCCATTTATGTTTTTCAAGTAAATGCTGGCCAAGATGTGATGAAACTCTTTTATATATTTTTATATTCTTTCTCCCCCTTTGTCATTTCAAAAAGATATCCAAAGTTGAATGTTTTATTTTTCTTCTCCGCCTTAATATAATGCTCCCCCTTAATTAGATATCCTATTAGGAACATTGATTTTTATCTAATTTATCCATAATTTGTTTCTCAATCATTTGCAAAGGATGTTAAGCCTTGAAATGAAATGAGATACCTTTAAGCATATGATGAAATGTATATGGATTTCTCATATATCAAAGGATGTTAAGCCCTAGATTAGATGAGAATCCTCTAAGCTTAGAGTACCTAAAAATGTCTCCATCCAAATGCAAGGGATGTTAAGCCCCATTTTGGGTAGAGAGTTCCTTTAAGTACAAGATACCAATTTCAATAAATTCATAACTTTCTTGAAAATATTCAGTTATACATAGTGATTTCAAAGTTTTTGTAAGATTCTTTTAAACAATGATCAAAGTTTTAATGATCTCCCCCTTTTTCTTATGCTTTGCTCCCCCTTCGATAGATATCTCAAATGAAAGTTTGAATACTCAGCAAATATATAAAATGTCCAAGATTTTAACAAAGATGTATGCAATTATGTCAATCTGGAAAAACAGAAACCCAGTCGGTCGACAGTTGCTCGACCGACAATGTTCTCGGTCGACTAGTTGCTCGACCGAGAATGTTTCTGGAGAACTATTTTGTTATTTGAAAATTTAATTTTAATTTGTAATAGTTGCTTGTTTTAATTATTATTATTCCCTTATTTGTTATGCTCTACAATAATGAACTGATAACCCATATTTTGAAGATGTCATCATAAGCCAAACAAATAACCATGCAAATTTCATTCAATATCATGAAGAAGATTACAATCATATAGAATTTGACTAATCATTTGTATTACAACTATTACAACTCAACACTTCACAGGAAAGATTTAAGAATTACATCGATGTCCGGATCTTTCCCAAGAAATGGCTCGGCTCCATAGTATTGGACCAGAGTTTTCCAATCCAAAGCACCAGTTGTAGTCAACGCATATGCTTCCAGGAAAGTGGGAACTCGGTCAAAACGGAAGTGAGCAGCTATGTCTTGCAATTGTATGGAAGAAAATTGAGTATGTGCAAGATCCATTGATGGTGAAGGTGGAGGTTGATAGTAGTTGTATGAGGGGTTAAATGGGTTGAGCATGCCAGGGTTTAAAGAATGCGGGTATTCATCGGTTTGGTTAGGAGAAAGGTTTTGCATTCTTTGATTTAAGTATGTCATGGCATGGTGATTGTAGTTTAATTGTCTACTAAGATGGTATTGGGAGCCAGCAATATAAGTAAGGGTATTTTGGATGGGATCAATGGAAAGGTTAGTAGGAGGAGGGGGTGGTATATCCTGATGTGATGACTCTCCTTCTACTCTTGCCCTTTTATGGCCAAAGTCAATTCCCATCTTCTCTACGGTGTTCTTACTTATCTTTGGTGGTCTATGCTCCCATATGTATCCCATATCTTCAATGTTTGACTTAAGAAAATGTTGAGTAATCTGGCATACAAAATCGGCATATGGTGGATTGCCAGAAAACTCAAGCATATTTTTAAGTATTATGCGAATGAAGTTGATGGGAATTTCTTTTATGATAGCATAAATTAGACACATACGGAAGATAGGAACCTCGGATTTATTGGCTCGTGGATGTATGTTGGTGGAAACAATGAGGTTTACTATTCTACATGCCGGTTTTAGGTTTATTGAATAATAGGTTCCCCTATCTTCATGACAAGTGGTATTGGCTTGAAATATGGCTCTTTTTATATCACTAAGACTAGTGGTGTGGTCATCATGGGAAAATAAGTTTATTGGATTGCCGGTGGAAAGGTCAAGGAAATCTTGATATTCATCTATATCAATTTCAAGCATGTCAAGAATATCCCCTTCGGAAAATTTAAAACTATGCCCATTGACCATGGTGTAGAAGAAAGTGATGTCATTTTCGGTGTGGGATAGAAGATTGGCATAGAATTCGTTGACTACCTTAATGGAGTAGGAAGGAAAGGATGGATTGATGAAGTCCTTCATCTTTTGTACTCCAAAGAGATGCTCCAGGTCGACTATGTTGATGAAGTCCATCACTTCGACCGGACGTCGGGGAAGAGGAGCTTTAGAGGAAAGCCGAAAGTATCTATCTCCAGCATCTCCGTCGACGAAAGCTATGTCATTGATGATCGTCAGTGGCGGAGTGGCTTCCCTCTCTTCTCTTCTTTTTCTTCCAGCAACTTTCTTCTTCCCACGGACAGTTGATGATGAGGCCATTGTGTTTCTTGAGAGTGGAGAAGAAGCAAGGAAGATTTGAGGGTAAGAGTGCTGAAGGATTGCACGAAATTGCACTAGAGATGGACTATGGAAGCAAGGAAATGCAAGTGTGAGTAAGTGGCTCGTTTTTGCACTTATTTATAGAATTCCAGCGACCCGGTCGGTCGACGACTCGTTGACCGAGCGTCCGCAACGGTCGAGTTGCAGACGCGCCACTTGGTCCTCCAACGGTAAAGAAAACGGTCATAACGGTCGGGTCGCAACGGTCATATCCAACGGCTATTTCTCGGTCGAGCGCTTGTCGACCGACATTGTCTCGGTCGAGCACTCGTCGACCGACAGTTTATCTGATACTGAGTCTGTTTAGAATTTGTCGGTCGAGTGAGATGGGCTGACCGAGTGGTTCTCGGTCGAGCATTTGTCGACCGACTAACTTACTGAGTTCAATTTTTGGCTGAATTTTAATGCAAATCATAGAACATTTTTGTAGAGCATATGTATATGTATATTCCAAGGGAGTAATAATATTTAAGGCTTCTAATTACCACATATGATTTGACGTTTTGATTTAAAAATATGCTAAGATTAAGTTCAATAAAATAATGTTCAAATAAACAATTTTTTATCAAAGTTTATTTTAGGTCGCCCTTGATTACGACCATGGCGCCCCTTGGTCAAATTTTATTTTAACCAAGAGGCATATTCTGCAGGTTTCCAGTATGAACATTCATATGCGAAGTATGAGTTCTGCAGATAGCTTGCAAATATCAATTTGAGACTCATTAAAGTGTACAGATTATGAGAGCGAAATAAGGACATCAAATATGATGAAGCATATTCAAGAATAATATCCATTCATGAATTTAAGATTACTTTGGATAGACTAAGATATGTGATGCTTAATATAAAAGCACACAAAAATTTATTTTATTCATTTCAAGTATTTCAAAAAAAATGTGCAATATAGGCTGTATCTTATTCAATTATTTCAAAGATCAGTTTGAGATAAACATATGTGTATCAAGGTGCTATTAAATCTTTTAATTTTTGATTTTGTTATCCCTAAATGTTAAGTTGAGATAGACATAAGGATATACAAATTAAGATCTTTGATCATATCTCAACTTAGTCGAACCTATTTAATTTGGGGGTTTTGGAACCCATACCATCTCGACATTCTTCTTCTTGTATGGGCATGAAAAAGAATAATGTCCAAGGCGTGAGCAATAATGACAACAAATTGAATCAACCTCAAGCCTTTTTCTATGGTTTTGATTTAGGTTATTCTTGGGTATATACATTTTTGTGCCTCTAGGTATATAAGCAGATTGACTCGCTTGTGTCCTTCTAGGTTGTTGATGGGATTTAGGCTTATAACCTAGTCCTCTTCTCCCTATTTGATGATAGGAATTTTCTAGTATTTTATCAAGGATTCCATTGTTGCTTAACTCACTAACTTTTTGTTGCAACTTAACGATCTCATCCATTCTTTTCTTGATATCTAATTTTGCTTGGTCTAGATTGGACGATAACATATTTCTTTCTTTCACTATATTGTCATAATCTACATGGGTGCACAATATAGGTTGTTTTTTAATATCATTTAATTTTGTAAGCAATTCAGCTTTTTCTTGACATAGAAGTTCATAGTTTGTTTCTAGAGTAAAGATCTTTACTTCACTGTTACTTAGAGATGATTTCAAGGTACGATTATCAGACATAATGCTATCTTTTTCAAAACCAAGAGTATTCAATTTAGCATATAAATCGTCATTTTCGGATGTAAGAGCAAGAAGTCTAGCATTTAGATCATCATTTTCTTTACTGGATTTCTTTAACTTCTTTTTGTATTCAACATATTTATTATGTGTTTCTTCAATAATAGAAACTAACTCCTCTTTGGGTAAATCAAGCAAGCTTACCTCTTCTTCTTCTTCCTCACTTATTGTAGCAACGAAACACTCTTTATGTGCATCTCTTTTCTTTGACCTCCATGGACATTTAGACGTAGAGTGCTTTGTTCCTAAGCACCAATTGCAACTTGTCGAACTTTGGTCCATGCTCCTTTTCTTGTGGTTGTAGTCACCTCCTCCCTTTATCTCTTCAAGACCTTGTTAGGGCTCCTTGAAGCCTGCTCTGATACCAATTGAAAACCTCTAGAGGGGGGTTGAATAGAGTTTTATAGAGATTTTAAAATAATTTAAACTCAAGTGACCACAAAGAAAGATTGGACAAAGAGACACAAGGGTTTAGAGTGGTTCCTAGCCTTAGCAAATACTAAGGTAGTCAGTCCACTACCCGGTTGCTTACTCAACCGGGATTTGAAAAGAAATTATTTTATTACCTCGCAAGGACTTTACATAAAATACATTTCTTTTCCCTAAACCCTTCAAGCAGCCTTCACCTAGAAGTAATCGCCCAACTCGAAGCAGCCTTCCCTTGAAGTAGATGCACCAACACCCGTTGCACCAGCCTTCTGAAGTAGCTTCCCGTGTGATAGCCTTCTTGAAGTAGCTTGAAGTCCCCTTCTCCACCTGAGAAGTCCACCCTCTCCAATCCGCAGCCTCCAACCCTAGGAGTAGCAAGGAGAGTACAAGGAATAAATAGGAACAAGAAAGAAATACAGAAATTACAATACCGTTGTAAGCACAAGGCTTGATTTTCCTATATCAAGCGTTTGGATCTCCCAACCAAGATATATAGCAATGTGATTATTATGTGTAGGAGATCCTAGTCTATAGGACACGAAACGGTAGCAATATGAATGTATAACAAGTGTGGGAATTGCACTATTGCTCTAAACAGATTGCCAATGTAGTGTATGCTCAAAGATTGCACAATTGAGTATGTAAGTTTTTTCTAGTGTCCTATGGCTTGTCCTATTTATAGGAATGGCCTAAGTATGCTTAAGGACGTTCTAGACAACTTCTAGGGGGTTCCTAGTGCTTAACTAGCCGTTAGGAATAAGTTAGGCGCATTAGCAACGGCTAGTTAATTAATTCTGCAGTTGCTGTCAGAGACCATCTCGGTCGAGGACTTGTCGACCGAGATGCCCGGTCGGTCGAGGATTTTTCGACCGACAGGCTCTCTGGATTAACGTTTATTTGCAACTGTCAACTGCTGTGTTTAACGGCTACTTTTGGTCAATCTCGGTCGAGAAGTTTGTCGACCGAGAGTGTCTCGGTCGAGGAGTGTGGTCGACCGAGATTGACTCTGTTTTCAATCTTTCAATTAAGATACTAAGTGAGTGCATGAGTGTGCATTATGTGATCCTATTAGAAGGAGATGTCCTAACTAAGTGTAGTATTTAGTTAGGGAGATCTAACGCTTGATTTACATGAAGTCTAAGTACTTGTACATTATATGTTTGTACAAGTTTACATATGATTACATTGCATGACATTTATAAACATTCAAGCGTAAGGATTCCCTAGAACTTTGTCATCACCTTGTTCCTGCACACTTAAGTAGCTCGTTAGATTAATAAGAATGAAATGTTTGTCATCATCGAAACAAAGGGATTTATCATAATATCCAATTTATCCAACAATCTCCCCCTTTTTGAAGATGACAAACATTTCCTAAATATGAAATAAGGAAATATAAAGTATATGAGTTTCATACCTGAAAATTTACCTTTTGTAGCCATTTATGTTTTTCAAGTAAATGCTGGCCAAGATGTGATGAAACTCTTTTATATATTTTTATATTCTTTCTCCCCCTTTGTCATTTCAAAAAGATATCCAAAGTTGAATGTTTTATTTTTCTTCTCCCCCTTAATATAATGCTCCCCCTTAATTAGATATCCTATTAGGAACATTGATTTTTATCTAATTTATCCATAATTTGTTTCTCAATCATTTGCAAAGGATGTTAAGCCTTGAAATGAAATGAGATACCTTTAAGCATATGATGAAATGTATATGGATTTCTCATATATCAAAGGATGTTAAGCCCTAGATTAGATGAGAATCCTCTAAGCTTAGAGTACCTAAAAATGTCTCCATCCAAATGCAAGGGATGTTAAGCCCCATTTTGGGTAGAGAGTTCCTTTAAGTACAAGATACCAATTTCAATAAATTCATAACTTTCTTGAAAATATTCAGTTATACATAGTGATTTCAAAGTTTTTGTAAGATTCTTTTAAACAATGATCAAAGTTTTAATGATCTCCCCCTTTTTCTTATGCTTTGCTCCCCCTTCAATAGATATCTCAAATGAAAGTTTGAATACTCAGCAAATATATAAAATGTCCAAGATTTTAACAAAGATGTATGCAATTATGTCAATCTGGAAAAACAGAAACCCAGTCGGTCGACAGTTGCTCGACCGACAATGTTCTCGGTCGACTAGTTGCTCGACCGAGAATGTTTCTGGAGAACTATTTTGTTATTTGAAAATTTAATTTTAATTTGTAATAGTTGCTTGTTTTAATTATTATTATTCCCTTATTTGTTATGCTCTACAATAATGAACTGATAACCCATATTTTGAAGATGTCATCATAAGCCAAACAAATAACCATGCAAATTTCATTCAATATCATGAAGAAGATTACAATCATATAGAATTTGACTAATCATTTGTATTACAACTATTAAAACTCAACACTTCACAGGAAAGATTTAAGAATTACATCGATGTCCGGATCTTTCCCAAGAAATGGCTCGGCTCCATAGTATTGGACCAGAGTTTTCCAATCCAAAGCACCAGTTGTAGTCAACGCATATGCTTCCAGGAAAGTGGGAACTCGGTCAAAACGGAAGTGAGCAGCTATGTCTTGCAATTGTATGGAAGAAAATTGAGTATGTGCAAGATCCATTGATGGTGAAGGTGGAGGTTGATAGTAGTTGTATGAGGGGTTAAATGGGTTGAGCATGCCAGGGTTTAAAGAATGCGGGTATTCATCGGTTTGGTTAGGAGAAAGGTTTTGCATTCTTTGATTTAAGTATGTCATGGCATGGTGATTGTAGTTTAATTGTCTACTAAGATGGTATTGGGAGCCAGCAATATAAGTAAGGGTATTTTGGATGGGATCAATGGAAAGGTTAGTAGGAGGAGGGGGTGGTATATCCTGATGTGATGACTCTCCTTCTACTCTTGCCCTTTTATGGCCAAAGTCAATTCCCATCTTCTCTACGGTGTTCTTACTTATCTTTGGTGGTCTACGCTCCCATATGTATCCCATATCTTCAATGTTTGACTTAAGAAAATGTTGAGTAATCTGGCATACAAAATCGGCATATGGTGGATTGCCAGAAAACTCAAGCATATTTTTAAGTATTATGCGAATGAAGTTGATGGGAATTTCTTTTATGATAGCATAAATTAGACACATACGGAAGATAGGAACCTCGGATTTATTGGCTCGTGGATGTATGTTGGTGGAAACAATGAGGTTTACTATTCTACATGCCGGTTTTAGGTTTATTGAATAATAGGTTCCCCTATCTTCATGACAAGTGGTATTGGCTTGAAATATGGCTCTTTTTATATCACTAAGACTAGTGGTGTGGTCATCATGGGAAAATAAGTTTATTGGATTGCCGGTGGAAAGGTCAAGGAAATCTTGATATTCATCTATATCAATTTCAAGCATGTCAAGAATATCCCCTTCGGAAAATTTAAAACTATGCCCATTGACCATGGTGTAGAAGAAAGTGATGTCATTTTCGGTGTGGGATAGAAGATTGGCATAGAATTCGTTGACTACCTTAATGGAGTAGGAAGGAAAGGATGGATTGATGAAGTCCTTCAGCTTTTGTACTCCAAAGAGATGCTCCAGGTCGACTATGTTGATGAAGTCCATCACTTCGACCGGACGTCGGGGAAGAGGAGCTTTAGAGGAAAGCCGAAAGTATCTATCTCCAGCATCTCCGTCGACGAAAGCTATGTCATTGATGATCGTCAGTGGCGGAGTGGCTTCCCTCTCTTCTCTTCTTTTTCTTCCAGCAACTTTCTTCTTCCCACGGACAGTTGATGATGAGGCCATTGTGTTTCTTGAGAGTGGAGAAGAAGCAAGGAAGATTTGAGGGTAAGAGTGCTGAAGGATTGCACGAAATTGCACTAGAGATGGACTATGGAAGCAAGGAAATGCAAGTGTGAGTAAGTGGCTCGTTTTTGCACTTATTTATAGAATTCCAACGACCCGGTCGGTCGACGACTCGTCGACCAAGCGTCCGCAACGGTCGAGTTGCAGACGCGCCACTTGGTCCTCCAATGGTAAAGAAAACGGTCATAATGGTCGGGTCGCAACGGTCATATCCAACGGCTATTTCTCGGTCGAGCGCTTGTCGACCGACATTGTCTCGGTCGAGCACTCGTCGACCGACAGTTTATCTGATACTGAGTCTGTTTAGAATTTGTCGGTCGAGTGAGATGGGCTGACCGAGTGGTTCTCGGTCGAGCATTTGTCGACCGACTAACTTACTGAGTTCAATTTTTGGCTGAATTTTAATGCAAATCATAGAACATTTTTGTAGAGCATATGTATATGTATATTCCAAGGGAGTAATAATATTTAAGGCTTCTAATTACCACATATGATTTGACGTTTTGATTTAAAAATATGCTAAGATTAAGTTCAATAAAATAATGTTCAAATAAACAATTTTTTATCAAAGTTTATTTTAGGTCGCCCTTGATTACGACCATGGCGCCCCTTGGTCAAATTTTATTTTAACCAAGAGGCTTATTCTGCAGGTTTCCAGTATGAACATTCATATGCGAAGTATGAGTTCTGCAGATAGCTTGCAAATATCAATTTGAGACTCATTAAAGTGTACAGATTATGAGAGCTAAATAAGGACATCAAATATGATGAAGCATATTCAAGAATAATATCCATTCATGAATTTAAGATTACTTTGGATAGACTAAAATATGTGATGCTTAATATAAAAGCACACAAAAATTTATTTTATTCATTTCAAGTATTTCAAAAAAAATGTGCAATATAGGCTGTATCTTATTCAATTATTTCAAAGATCAGTTTGAGATAAACATATGTGTATCAAGGTGCTATTAAATCTTTTAATTTTTGATTTTGTTATCCCTAAATGTTAAGTTGAGATAGACATAAGGATATACAAATTAAGATCTTTGATCATATCTCAACTTAGTCGAACCTATTTAATTTGGGGGTTTTGGAACCCATACCATCTCGACATTCTTCTTCTTGTATGGGCATGAAAAAGAATAATGTCCAAGGCGTGAGCAATAATGACAACAAATTGAATCAACCTCAAGCCTTTTTCTATGGTTTTGATTTAGGTTATTCTTGGGTATATACATTTTTGTGCCTCTAGGTATATAAGCAGATTGACTCGCTTGTGTCCTTCTAGGTTGTTGATGGGATTTAGGCTTATAACCTAGTCCTCTTCTCCCTATTTGATGATAGGAATTTTCTAGTATTTTATCAAGGATTCCATTGTTGCTTAACTCACTAACTTTTTGTTGCAACTTAACGATCTCATCCATTCTTTTCTTGATATCTAATTTTGCTTGGTCTAGATTGGACGATAACATATTTCTTTCTTTCACTATATTGTCATAATCTACATGGGTGCACAATATAGGTTGTTTTTGAATATCATTTAATTTTGTAAGCAATTCAGCTTTTTCTTGACATAGAAGTTCATAGTTTGTTTCTAGAGTAAAGATCTTTACTTCACTGTTACTTAGAGATGATTTCAAGGTACGATTATCAGACATAATGCTATCTTTTTCAAAACCAAGAGTATTCAATTTAGCATATAAATCGTCATTTTCGGATGTAAGAGCAAGAAGTCTAGCATTTAGATCATCATTTTCTTTACTGGATTTCTTTAACTTCTTTTTGTATTCAACATATTTATTATGTGTTTCTTCAATAATAGCAACTAACTCCTCTTTGGGTAAATCAAGCAAGCTTACCTCTTCTTCTTCTTCCTCACTTATTGTAGCAACGAAACACTCTTTATGTGCATCTCTTTTCTTTGACCTCCATGGACATTTAGACGTAGAGTGCTTTGTTCCTAAGCACCAATTGCAACTTGTCGAACTTTGGTCCATGCTCCTTTTCTTGTGGTTGTAGTCACCTCCTCCCTTTATCTCTTCAAGACCTTGTTAGGGCTCCTTGAAGCCTGCCCTGATACCAATTGAAAACCTCTAGAGGGGGGTTGAATAGAGTTTTATAGAGATTTTAAAATAATTTAAACTCAAGTGACCACAAAGAAAGATTGGACAAAGAGACACAAGGGTTTAGAGTGGTTCCTAGCCTTAGCAAATACTAAGGTAGTCAGTCCACTACCCGGTTGCTTACTCAACCGGGATTTGAAAAGAAATTATTTTATTACCTCGCAAGGACTTTACATAAAATACATTTCTTTTCCCTAAACCCTTCAAGCAGCCTTCACCTAGAAGTAATCGCCCAACTCGAAGCAGCCTTCCCTTGAAGTAGATGCACCAACACCCGTTGCACCAGCCTTCTGAAGTAGCTTCCCGTGCGATAGCCTTCTTGAAGTAGCTTGAAGTCCCCTTCTCCACCTGAGAAGTCCACCCTCTCCAATCCGCAGCCTCCAACCCTAGGAGTAGCAAGGAGAGTACAAGGAATAAATAGGAACAAGAAAGAAATACAGAAATTACAATACCGTTGTAAGCACAAGGCTTGATTTTCCTATATCAAGCGTTTGGATCTCCCAACCAAGATATATAGCAATGTGATTATTATGTGTAGGAGATCCTAGTCTATAGGACACGAAACGGTAGCAATATGAATGTATAACAAGTGTGGGAATTGCACTATTGCTCTAAACAGATTGCCAATGTAGTGTATGCTCAAAGATTGCACAATTGAGTATGTAAGTTTTTTCTAGTGTCATATGGCTTGTCCTATTTATAGGAATGGCCTAAGTATGCTTAAGGACGTTCTAGACAACTTCTAGGGGGTTCCTAGTGCTTAACTAGCCGTTAGGAATAAGTTAGGCGCATTAGCAACGGCTAGTTAATTAATTCTGCAGTTGCTGTCAGAGACCATCTCGGTCGAGGACTTGTCGACTGAGATGCCCGGTCGGTCGAGGATTTTTCGACCGACAGGCTCTCTGGATTAACGTTTATTTGCAACTGTCAACTGCTGTGTTTAACGGCTACTTTTGGTCAATCTCGGTCGAGAAGTTTGTCGACCGAGAGTGTCTCGGTCGAGGAGTGTGGTCGACCGAGATTGACTCTGTTTTCAATCTTTCAATTAAGATACTAAGTGAGTGCATGAGTGTGCATTATGTGATCCTATTAGAAGGAGATGTCCTAACTAAGTGTAGTATTTAGTTAGGGAGATCTAACGCTTGATTTACATGAAGTCTAAGTACTTGTACATTATATGTTTGTACAAGTTTACATATGATTACATTGCATGACATTTATAAACATTCAAGCGTAAGGATTCCCTAGAACTTTGTCATCACCTTGTTCCTGCACACTTAAGTAGCTCGTTAGATTAATAAGAATGAAATGTTTGTCATCATCGAAACAAAGGGATTTATCATAATATCCAATTTATCCAACAAGATCTTGGGATATACATCCCTATAACTTCATCATTGATTATCACATCCTTTTCTAGGCTTTGGGCCCTGAGGTTAGCCTTCATAGCTTTTTGCATTCTTTATTTAAAACAATTGTTCCTTCTATTAAGTTTATTAAAACATTAACTTTACTTACAATAAATTCTATAATCATCTTGGTACCTCTCATTATGCCACAATTATTCTCATGGCACATAAGGTCCATAAAACATCTGGTCACCTCTCAATGGGAAATATTTAACCATTTGTGTCACTAGGTAACAATTAACCTCATGGTTCTCTAAGCCATTAAAAACATCTTATCACCTCTCAATAGGTAACAACTAACCTCATAGCTCACAAGGCACATTTATCATCTTGTCACCACTCATTAGGTAACAACCATTCTCATAGATTATAAAGCACATTACATCTTAATGTAATGATTTAGAGAACACACATCATATGTTACTCATCCAGGTATGTTGGTTTAGAGATACATTAAGGGATTAGGGTTTCACATACCATCACCCTTTATTAGGGTTAGGATTTCACATACCATCTCCCTTCTTTAGGATAGGGATTGCATATAGCATCACCCTTCATTAGGGTTTCATATCATATTGCCCATAATTAGGGTTTACTATTCATTCCCAATTAGGGTTTCTCATGGAATCACCCTCAATTAGGGTTTCTCATAGAATCACCCTCAATTAGGGTTTACACTTCAATTACCCTCAATTAGGATCTTACTCAATTTGCCCTGAATTAGGGTTAAGGTTCATTAACCTTCTCAATTAGGGTTTATGCTCAAGATTAGGGTTTTATAATCTCTTTACTAAGGATCATACCCTTAATCACCACATTATTCATACTTATGTATGAATTCCATCCTATCATTCTCTCCATTTGATTTGGTTACATCAATCATCCATTCAAGTATATACAACTATGTTTAACATAGTGTATTGTATTATTACTCTTATAAGCAATCATGGTTTATCCCTTTAAAGGTACTAATCCTCTAGGTACTTTAGGGATTCAACCTTTGTACCTATCATTGAATCTCATTACTATCAATCATTGGATCATTGGAACAATCATCACCTTCATTTTTCAAATGATTGAATCACAATTGACCTTTATTTGGTTTTGGGGTTTCATCACTAAACAGTTTTGAAACCGTTTGGTCCAAACGGTCTTGAGACCATTTGGTCCAAACCTTATCAAAACTGATTGGACCAAAATTGGTCTCAACCACTCAAATTGAATTAGGGTTTCCAATATTGATTCCTTCATCAATTGGATTCATATAACCACTCATCAATTGAACCTATGTACCATACTTCAATTGAGCTAATGAGTCATCCTTCAATTGATCCAACCTTTAATTTATCATCAATTAGGGTTTTGAACCCAATTGGATTAGGGTTTCAAATCAATGAACTTTCAATATTGGTCATTGTGGAACCAATTACTTTGAAATCATTGGACCACCATTCAAATTGGGCATGACCTGACCTCAAACGGTCTTGAGGTCGTTTGGATGACCTCCAAATGGTCTTGAGACCGTTTGACTCATCCCAAAATTGAAATTTGTGAAACTCCATGAAGGTTTAGATCATTGGATTGATCATCAAATCAGCAATTAATTGCAGTTCAATTTGATATCTTTGGACCTTCAAATACCCAACTATACCCAACCCTAGACCTCCAAATGGTCTTGGTTGACCTCCAAACGGTCTTGATACCATTTGGGTAACCTCCAAACGGTCTTGAGACCATTTGGGTAAACTCCATTCGGTTTTGAGTCTATTACCCATTCAGTTTTGGACTTAATTACCCAATCGATCTTGAAGTTGAAACTCATTCGGTTTTGAAATAGTTTACCCATTTGATATTGGGTAAATTTACCCACGTGGTATTGAGTAAATTACCCATGCATTCTTGGGTTCAATTACCCATTCGGTTTGGGGTCAATTTACCCATGCGGTTTTGAACTCAAAGTTGCTCATTCGGTTTTGAAACCAAATAAGCTCATGCGGTTTTGAAATCAAGGTAACTCATGCAGTTTTGAAAACTGTTTCCCCCTTCCTTGGTTAAGGTGTGTGCTTGTGATGATGTCATCATCATAAAACTTCAAACCCACGAAATCTACTACCATTTCCATGGCAATTGCATCAACTAATCAAAGATATTACAAAAAGATTAATTGAACTAATTGAATTGAGAAATTGAGTTCAATAACAATGAATAAGGGTTCAAGTTATAAAACCCGGCCTCCAAATGAGCTTCAAAGATCCAAGCTCACGTCAAAAATGGTGGATGCAACTCCTTTCACCATTCCAAGGCTCGTCCTCAAGGTTTGAGTGAAAAGGAATGGTTAGAATTGAAGAGGGGATCGAAATAGGAAGAAATCATGCATTGATTTGTGATTTCCACCATGGATTCAAGGTGAAAAGGTATCAAGGAGCTTACCAACAGGTTGGGGGTCGTCCTCCTGATCCTCCCAAGCTCCCTTGGTCATCTTCCAAGCAAAGGAAAAGAAGTGGGGTCGAAAAAACCTTTCATTTGGCTTGTAAAGAGTCTTTTTATAAAAATTCAATGAGAGAGAATATGCTTTATAAAAATTCATTTAATCCAAAAAATAGAGCCACCTCTTCCCCCTCCACTTCCTTGGATCCTAGGATATCTTTTTTTCCTCATATTCCTCTCAATTATCCATGATTTAAAGAAAAGCAAATTAGGTACCTCAAATCATATTATACTAATATCCATATGTGAGTGTATATTTCTTTTTCTTATAAAATTGTGAGTGAGTTATCCACTCCCTTGGATATTTTCGTGGTCCTTGCAAAGCTCAAGGACTTCCACACACATATGAATCCAACCATTTTAATTTTGGTTGAAGGCCCTTTAATTAATACATTTATTTGTGCACTAAATTGAATTAGGGTTTCAATTAGGCATTAATCTTGATTATTTTAATATCAAGATTCTCTCCCCTCGAACTTAATTCAAATGAGGCGCACCTCTCATTTTCTTTGCTCTACATGATTCCAAGAAAGATTAGGGACCTTATTGAAGTGGTAAATTGCATATTGAACCCTAGGTTTTGGGTAAATTGCACATTACACCAAAACTAGGTTTTAATGCACATACATTGCTTTATCAACTCTTTCTTGGTACTAGGCTTCCATAAGCCATACCTCTGCATCATTCTCACTATCATGATGCTTCAACACATGAGGAACATATTATCATGCACAATTTGCACTTAAACCCCTCAACTTGGGTAATTTGCACTTTAGTCCAAAACAAGCAAACTATTGATTTCAATAATTTTCAAAAAGGACTAGAATTGCAACATAATTTACTCTTGAGCCCTAATTACTTTTTACAAGATAAGATTAAGCATATAATCATCTTTCTTAATCAAAACACCTAGGGTTAAAATATAACCCAGGTCAGGGATGTTACAAATTATAAACCCCTAACAAGGATTTCGTCCCCGAAATCCAGATAAAGGAAGACATATATATTTCATTCATCATACTATCTAGTCTTCACATATCATCTCCTCATTATGGAGACACCATAAAACTTTGATCAGCACAAAGTGTTTCCATACAGGATTCTCATAGAATCAACACACAGGACACATGCTCCACTATTTTTCATCATTGACTGTGGAGTCAATTTTTTGTCAAGTAACACTTTTCTTATTCAAAGAAACATCATACATTCTTTATTAATAACATGTTTATGCAGAGCATAAACCCCCAACATATGATGTTTATATTATTTTATATAATCAGACTAATTTCATAGTTGACCACTCCAGGTAGAAAACATAAACCATCTGATATTTCTCAGATACCAAAATCTTTCACCTTGGTATCTATCACATGTGTTGAGAACACATCACATATTTATGTTCCTTTCATCTTGGAACATTACTTGTTACATATGTCTTTACCTTGGAACTAAAGTCCAAGATAAACTGATACTTTTGTAAGTATCTATCACATATACATTATTATTTTATGCCCATCAAGTGTCCTAAGACCCACTTGATTGCCATGTCCCTGAAAGGAAAGGAAATAAGAAATCATATTCCTCTTGTTGTCTCATGAATTTTCAACTATTCATGAATCATTACTCTTGTCACATCCCAGGTTCCTTTCCCTTAGCATAGGAATTTTATAAGGATGATCACATAACATTATTCCTTTCTTTGTTATGTTCTAACATGTTCATGAGCATCTTATGATCTCATCACATCTCCCATTTCCTCCTTATGGGAAAAGATCTTTATTTTATTTACAACTTTCTTGAACAGGGATCATCTCCCTTATTCTCATACTCATCATATGAGGATCATACTTTTGCTTCCTCATATACACATACTGATCTGAGATCATATCATATCCTTCTTTCTTGTGCCTAAGGTATGATACATTTATCCATACCATAATTCAGATTTCATGATACTCATTAGATTGTCTCAGAATGACTGCTTGATCAGAGCAATCAAAAAGATAACATTCTAAGAGTTTCCATACTCACTTTATCATCAATAGTTGTATACCTGGCCAGGGTTTACAAGTACTTAGATCAAGTAGTATGCACTTTTCATACTATCATATTCCTTTCTTTTCATATTATCACAAGCATAAGATTTAACATCCCTGGATTTTATCCAGGGATCTCTTCTATATCTCTTCCTCTTTCAGAGAGGTAAGAACAATATAGAGCATTTAAAAGAATACTGAACAAAATACATATTCTAGTTCTCATCATTCCTTCCCTATGTTCCCATAGGGAAACCAATAGGGAAATCAATAACAATAATCCTCCTTTTTAAACAAAAAGGGTTTAGTGTACTCAACATGTACACATTTACAACATACCTTGTCCTCACACCATGGTTATATTGGTCTTATTACCGATGCAAAAAACTAAGTCATGGGTTCTTACAGGTAAAAGGTTAAGACCTTTACCTTTACTTAATGGCTACTTCCCTGGTACACTAGGCATTTGTTGTACTATTAGTACCAAAAACTTGGCTTTTTAAAACCATTAGGCAAATGTCTCTAGAATTATAGAGACCATTCCCTACTTCTCAGCTTATTGACCCTTCTTGGGCACTGCCATCATAGATTTATTATCTGTCTTGATGTGCACAAATCATATCACCTTTTGGATCATGTTTGGTTGCATATCCATGTTGTTTTGACTCAATTATCACTCTCATTCATGCTAGATTCTATATTTTTAGCTATTCTTACTTGTCTCATGGTTTGGATTGTAGGTATTACATATTGCAATGCAATTATGAGGAATATATCATTTTATCTCTTATTGGATCACTCCTCAAGTATCTACATGTTTTGGGGTTCAAAATTGCGCTAATACCACTTTTTACGGCATGTAAATCGGACCTACACACTGAACGTTATGAGCAGAATACACAACAGCCCTGAACAGCGAGGTGCACGATGTACACCAAAAGTGCACGCCGTGCACCTGGGAATTTTAGGCAGACCAAAGTTTCTGGTAAGTTGCACGGCGTGCACCTGGGAGCCAAAATTTTCTGGAAAGTTGCACGGCGTGTATTCCTTTAGCGCACGCCGTGCACAGTTAATTCTGGAGCAAACTGAAAGTTTCTGGAAAGTTACACGGCGTGCATTTCTTCAGCGCACGCCATGCACAATGCATTCTGGAGCAAACTGAAAGTTTCTAGAAAAGTGCAGGCGTGCACTTTGGGTGCACTGCGTGCACCTTGCAGTTTCAACATTTTGTAAAATATGAGTTTTTGTTTAAAACAAAGTGAGAACTTAATGGGCGGTTAGACTCGGTCATTTGTGTTAGTTCCCTCATCCCAGAGCAAGCCTAGAGAAGAGGAGGGTGATTTTGAGGAGATCAAGGGTGGTTTCTTGGGAAAGGAGTCAATTTCTTCTTCTGTTCTTCTCCATTGTCTTCTCCAAGGTGCAACCATGCTTCCCCAACTTCGTGCAGCTTCTCGAGAGAGGAGCCAGTCTGTTTTGGAGCAGCTTTAGGAGTGGAATTTCGTCCCCAAGGTGGAATTCTACTTCTCTTGGGTTACACATTCAATTCTCCTAGCTTTTCCTTCTCTAAACCATGTTAAACTCTGAAAATTCTGTAGCATTTCTGCAATATGTCATCATGGACGAGTAGAATCCGAATCTTGGACATGGGAGAGTAACTCCCATGTCATAGATTGTATGAACATATGAATTTCGTACTAAATGTTAGTTTCTTGCATGTTCCAAGAGTTGTTTCAGATCTAAAAGGCTTGTTTGTGTGATTGGCCATCATACTTGCATGTTTTATGCTTTTTTTCATAATCTGAGAAGATGTGTTTGAGAGTATGGAGTTACTCTTTTGGCAACTTGTCCTTGACCGCGAGAGTGGCTGGGATTATGTTGAGGAGCAAGGTTTGTGATTTGAAATGAAATACATACACGACAGTGATGTATGGAGTTAAAATCATCATCACTTCACCGAGAGGTGAGTGATGACTACAAACCTCCTTTACAAGTTAATTAACATGTTTAAATTCGTATTTTAATATAAGCTATGATGTGATAGTGAAATCCCAAGTCTAAGATCCTTCCAAATCTGAATCTTAACCTTTCTTTAGTGATAATTTATTATTTTATTTTAAATCTATAATTTAGTTTCTCTAATCCAATCATCTTGTGTACAAAGATCTAGATTATTAAAAATCATAACTCTTGCGCCTAACTAACCAACACTCCTTGTATTCGACCTCGACTACAACTACTCTCGTATACTTGTAGGAAATAGCTAGTTGAGTAAAAGATCATATTTATATGATTGAAACTCGTTAGTATAAACAACCAACAAGTTTTTGGCGTCGTTGCCGGGGAGCATCGGTATTCCTGTTAGAGTAAGAGTTGTTGATAAGTAAATGAGACTAGATCACAACCTTCATATCCACCATCATATCCATAAATCATAATTCATCATGATAATCATAATGTGTTGTATCTTCCATGTTTGTTTTTGTATCTCACTCACCTTGTTTATTTGCAGGAGCATATCGGGTGTTCATAAAAAGATCCTTGAACCGTGCATATCTCTACATTCAGAAAATGAACACATCATTTGCAGCCCTCATGGAGCAAGAAGGAGTGAAACCCAAACATGTATGGAGGAATCACAACCCACACAACCATCATCCAAACGACATTCACCCATGCCACCTTCATCCACACCATCATCATTCACACCTAATTCGTCACCATCATATACACCACCAACACCCATACCACATTCTTCCACACCCTCATATCCACCACCTTCATGCATACCACATACACCACCACCATCTATGCCATATCCACCTAATCTTTCAGATCCACATGAAGAACTAGTCGAGGAGGATGACCTTCCTCTTAAGGACTACTTTGGTACAGCTGCAATGCACATGAGTGAGCATATTAATATTTCAGAATTTGAGAGAAAGGAGTTTTCTATTAGCCCCGCCATCATACAATTGCTACAGCTGAATGCATTTGGAGGGACACCAATGGAGGATCCAAACCTCCACATTGCTGAATTTCTATAGTTGCTAAGAACCATAAAGATATATGGCGTTCCTACTGATGGGATACACCTAATACTTTTTCCATTATCTCTTAGAGATAGAGCCAAGGCATGGCTCTATACTTTTCCAAAGAAGTCAATCGGCACTTGGGAGGAGCTTCTAAAGGTCTTTTTGGCAAGATATTTTCCACCTAGCAAAACTTTGCAGTTAAGGAGTCAACTCATCAATTATTCTCAAAGGGATGGAGAGACCTTGTATGATACATGGGAGAGGTTCAAAGATCTTCAACATCTTTGTCCACATCACGGTCTAAGAAATTGGCTTCTATTGCAATCTTTCTATAATGGTTTGTGCTATAATACAAGGGTGTCTATTGATGCTGCTGCAAATGGAGCACTAATGAATAAATCTTATGGAGAAGCTTATGCTATTATTGAAGATATGGTAGAAAATCATTGGCAATGGAGTCCGGATACAAGCTACCACCCATCCTTTTCACATACTACTTCTGGAATACAAGTGGAACATCACATAGTTGGTGCTATAGAAATAATTGCAGCAAAGCTAGACACTTTATCACAAAGGTTTGGGAAGTTAAACACAAAACCGTTTCAAGCTACCAATATTATTTGTGATGCATGTGGGTTTCTTGGACACTCATCTTCTACATGTTATGCTTCTTCTATTTATTCTCCAATGGGTTACATTCCACCGGGCTTCTACAGCAATGCAAACCCGAATTTCATTCAGCCACAACAACCACAAGTAACTTCTAGATTAGAGTCCATGCTTACAACATTTATTTCAACTCAAATGCAGCAAAATGAGGAGTTCCATCAACAAAGACAATCAATGAAGGGTGTCATTTTCCAACTATCTTCTAAGATGGACGGTATTGCCACTCATGCACACATCTTGGAGAAATAAATTTCCCAGCAAGCTCTTTCTAGCAAAGAAGCATTTCCACCTTTCTTGCCTAGTCCACCAGAGATGAATCCTACATATTTCAGGTCAGTGACATTGAAGAATGGTGTGGTCATAGAAGTATATCCTTCAAGGTATGATGATGTTTATATCTATGAGGATTATGAAGCTGCAAATCAAGGAGAGAAAGCTACAACACATGATCTACTTTTAGATTCTTTAAGCAAGCCACATGTCCTTCCTCCTCACACTCTAGATGACACATTGCTTTATAATGAGAACACTCTTCCCATCTCATATTTTAATGATGCTTCGAAGGGGAATGAAACGACAAATCATATTGGTATATAAAAGACTATTCTTACTGTAGCTAATAGGTGCTTTCGCTTGCCCCAAATCAAGGGCATATTTGCAAGGAGGCATCAATCTTTAGCACAACAATTTCTAGCTACAAATCAAAGCACCGGTCCTCCATGGACTTTGATGTTTCCACCATGATGAGGTACCCGGTTGCAACCTTTTTAGTTTGATTTATGCAGTGAGGACACTACAGATTTCAAGCTTAGGAGGGAGCAACCAGATGGTAACCTAGTTCTTTTACCTTTTCCCTTTCATGTTATTTGCTTCTTGTCATTTGCTTTTGTTTTGTGTTCACATTTTAGTTGTTGTTTTCAATTCTTCTCTTCTTGTGGCAAATCTAGTATGATATGAGGTTTATCTTTTATATGTGGATAGAACTCCTATGCTTAACTGATTGTCCTCTTTTGATGAGAAATATCATTTGGAGAAATTGTAAAAGGCATGCATTAATCAAATGAAACCTTTTGGCCATCAACATGTGCTTAACTCTGGTTTATGCTTCTAGCCTGAACATTCATCTTTCACATCCTTGATTTCTTAAAACATGTAATGGTTTCAATTTTTGTGAGTAAATCAACTTTACAACATAATTTGGAATACATGATGCCCTTGCCAAGCTCTTAGTGCATTTTCAACCACTCTTTCAATGAAAAAATTTCAAAACAAATGAATGAAATCTAGCTAATGTTGCAATTTAGTTGACTCTCCTATATTTTGAAAAAAAACATATTTTGACTTATCTCATCTTTATCCACCATATAAGATGGCTAAACCGCCCACATATCATGCTAGCCTAGTGTAAGTCCGATCTGGCCACGATGGTTAGATGGTATGTCTTAAAAGAGGGTAAAATACCCCAACTGACATTCCACGTGTGCATAAGCCTACATTAGCAGCCGAGTGTCGGATCCCATAATCCAATATCATATCATTTTTGGGAAAGAAGGAGAGTACATCTAAAATTGTCAATTTTAACTAAGATTTCATCATTTGTATCCTTAATAGTTGAGTGTTTGAGTTGCACATCTACTAATTGCTTGGATTGGTCATCCAAATTCTACTTAGTGTTGTTTAATTGATTGATTCATTTGATTGTGACCACCTCTGCTAAACTAAAAATCTCTTTCTTTGGTTTTTAAGTTGAATTGATTGCTATGAGTATAAACATGTTGATCATGGTTGGCTTGGTCTTATACACATCTTTCTTTTCATTTGATCTATGCATGAACTTGACAATTCTTCATTTGTGTTTCTATGCTCTTTTTACTTGAGGACAAGCAATGGTTTAAGCTTAGGGGGGTTTGATGTGCACAAATTATATCACCTTTTGGATCATGTTTGGTTGCATATCCATGTTTTTTTGACTCAATTATCACTCTCATTCATGCTAGATTCTATATTTTTAGCTATTCTTACTTGTCTCATGGTTTGGATTGTTGGTACTACATATTGCAATGAAATTATGAGGAATATATCATATTATCTCTTATTGGATCACTCCTCAAGTATCTACATGTTTTGGGGTTTGAAATTGCATAAATACCACTTTTTACGGCATGTAAATCGGACATACACACTGAAAGTTATGAGCAGAATACACAACAGCCCAGAACAGCGAGGCGCACGCCGTGCACCAAAAGTGCACACCGTGCACCTGGGAATTTTAAGTAGACCAAAGTTTCTAGAAAGTTCCACGGCGTGCACCTGGGAGCCAAAAGTTTCTGGAAAGTTACACGGCATGTATTCCTTTAGCGCACGCCGTGCAAAGTGCATTCTGGAGCAAACTGAAAGTTTTTGGAAAGTTGCACGGCGTGCATTTCTTTAGCACACACCATGCACAGTGCATGCTGGAGCAAACTGAAAGTTTCTGGAAAAGTGCATGACGTGCACTTTGGGTGCACAACGTGCACCTGTCAGTTTCAACATTTTGTAAAATATGAGTTTTTGTTTAAAACGAAGTGGGAACTTAATGGGCGGTTAGCCTCGGTCATTTGTGTTAGTTCCCTCATCCCAAAGCAAGCCTAGAGCAGAGGAGGGAAATTTTAAGGAGATCAAGGGTGGTTTCTTAGGAAAGGAGTCCATTTCTTCTTCTATTCTTCTCCGTTGTCTTCTCCAAGGTGCAGCCAAGCTTCCCCAACTTCGTGTAGCTTCTCGGGAGAGGAGCCAGTCTATTTCGGAGTAGCTTTAGGAGTGGAATTTCGTCCCCAAGACGGAATTCTACTTCTCTTGGGTTATACATTCAATTCTCCTAGATTTTCCTTCTCTAAACCATGTTAAACTCTGAAAATTCTGTAGCATTTCTTTAATACGTGATCATGGACGAGTAGAATCCAAATCTTGAACATGGGAGAGTAACTCCCATGTAATAGCTTGTATGAACATATGAATTTCGTACTAAATGTTAGTTTCTTGCATGTTCCAAGAGTTGTTTCAGATCTGAAATGTTTGTTTGTGTGATTGGCCATCATACTTGCATGTTTTATGCTTTCTTTCATATTCTGAGAAGATGTGTTTGAGAGTATGGAGTTACTCTTTTGGCAACTTGTCCTTGACCACGAGAGTGGCTGGGATTATGTTGAGGAGCAAGGTTTGTGATTTGAAATGAAATACATACACGAGAGTGATGTTTGGAGTTAAAATCGTCATCACTTCACCGGGAGGTGAGTGATGACTACAAACCTCCTTTGCAAGTTAATTAACATGTTTAAATTCGTATTTTAATATAAGCTATGATATGATAGTGAAATCCCAAGTCTAAGATCCTTCCAAATCTGAATCTTAACCTTTCTTTAGTGATAATTTATTATTTTATTTTAAATCTATAATTTCGTTGCTCTAATCCAATCATCTTGTATACAACGATCTAGATTATTGAAAATCATAACTCTTGCGCCTAACTAACCAACACTCCTTGTGTTTGACCTCGACTACAACTACTCTCGTATACTTGTGGGAAATAGCTAGTTGAGTAAATGATCATATTTATATGATTGAAACTCGTTAGTGTAAACAACCAATATGTCTAAACTCTTGGAAGAGTCTACTTTCTTGCCATAAGTTAATCTTTTCCATATTTTCCCTTGTTCCAATATGACTAAGTCATTTAGGAACTCCTTTTAAATCTCAAAATTTCTATATTAAGGACTGATAGCCTAGGTTGTAAGGCTAGTATCCAGTCCACTATATGCATTATTGTTGCCCTAATCTGCCCAATATGAGCATGATCATAGGATTCTTTATCCTGATCAGGTCTTAATGGGGATTCTCAGGCACTCATTCTATTCTTTCATGGTCCCTTGCACTTCTTCTTGGTGCATCAACATTGCCCTTAGCAATGTGTTCCTTGTGTTCTCTAGTCATTTTTAAACTTTACCCTTTCTCTGCACAAGCAGAAATCATTGTAGGGTATATTGGAGGACACTAACACAGACACAACAACTTAGTCCTACGTCTCTGTAGACTCAGCAAACCTAGAGCTCTGATACCACTAAATTGTGACAACATAATGCCATCAACAATAAAACATGCGGAAGCAAACATTATTAACAACGGATTACTAAAAATCACTAAAAATTAAAACCTTTTTAAAGAGATCCAATCATAGGAAAACTCTTTCAACAAGAACCAATGTATTACATTTACATCCTAGTTCATAAGTACACATCTTGTACCATCTCTTCTCAAGGATTACAACATCAACTACCTTGTTAACAACTAAACACAAACACCATAAGGACCTCGAGGCATCAAGCCAAAAACTCAAACTGATTCATTTAAAGTACTTGTTACTAACTCCTAGGACCTAAGAGTACAGAGACGACACATAGGACTTCTATTTACAAAACACGAAAGACAACACACTCCACCTGAGATGTCACTACTGTCCCTGTTGTTGCTGATGTTCTTTCTCTGCAAGATATTCTCAACCTCCTCCGTGCTCGTCCACCTAAAAATGTTGGTTCCCAAGGGGGTGAGACAATTGAAAATTGCCCCAGCGAGAGATATAACTCTTTTCCAGAAACATCATTATTGTAGTTTAATTAATATAAAAATGAGCAGAGGATAAGCAGTTTAGATCATTCTCATATTTTAAAACATTGCAACTAGTTATGATAGAATAGTAAATCATCTATTCTCTTTATAAGGAATAGGAAGAACATGTATATCACTCATTTAACATTCAATTTCAGCATCTCAAGCTTTGCTCATGACACTCATCATTCTGATGGGTCACCTAAAATTCATTCTTGTTTCCATCTGTTGGACTTAGCCAATCTGCTAAACAAATATTCAATTATGCCAGAAATATGATTATATATTTCATCATGTCTTATTTGAGTATTAAATTATATCAATCAAGTATAAATATTTCAGGCATTGGACTGTACCAATCCTATACAACCATTTCATGCATTGGACTGTGCCAATCCTATATAACCATTTCAGACATTGGACTATGCCAATCCTATAAAACCATTTTAGTCAGTGGACTGTACTGGACGTGAGAGTGTACATCATCATGTCTTATTTAGGAATTGGGTTATTACCTAATCATGTTTCATTATTACAGGCAATGTGCCTCTTCCAGGTATTGGACTTTAACCAAACCTGATTACACCGCAGGCATTGGACGCTACCAAACTTGATTACACCGCCAGGCATTGGACTTTAACCAACCCTGATTACAGGCATTTAGCCTCTGCCAGGTATTGGACTTTGACCAAACCTGATTACACCACCAGGCATTGGACGCTACCAACCCTGACTAACCGCCAGACATTGGACTTTAACCAACCATGATTACAGGCATTTAGCCTTTGCCAGGTATTGGACTTTAACCAAACCTGATTACACTGCCAGGCATTGGACGCTACCAACCCTGATTATACCGCCAGGCATTGGACTCTAACCAACCCTGATTACAGGAATTGAGCCTCTGCCAGGTATTGGACTTTAACCAAACCTGATTACACTACCAGGAATTGGACGCTACCAACCCTGATTACACTGCCAGACATTGGACTTTAACCAATCCTGATTACAGGCATTTAGCCTCTGCCAGGTATTGGACTTTAACCAAACCTGATTACACCTCGAGGCATTAGATGCTACCAACCATGATTACATAGATCTTGGGATATAATTCCCTATAACTTCATCATTGATTATCACATCCTTTTCTAGGATTTGGGCCCTGAGGTTAGCCTTCATAGCTTTTTGCATTCTTTATTTAATACAATTGTTCCTTCTATTAAGTTTATTAAAACATTAACTTTTCTTACAAGAACTTCTATAATCATCTTGGTACCTCTCATTATGCCACAATAATTCTCATGGCTCATAAGGTCCATAAAATATCTGGTCACCTCTCAATGGGCAACATTTAACCATTTGGCTCACTAGGCCATTAAAAACATCTTGTCACCTCTCACTAGGTAACAATTAACCTCATGGCTCTCTAAGCCATTAAAAACATCTTGTCACCTCTCAATAGGTAACAACTAACCTCATAGCTCACAAGGCACATTTATCATCTTGTCACCACTCATTAGGTAACAACCATTCTCATAGCTTATAAATCACATTACATCTTAATGTAATGATTTAGAGAACACACATCATATGTTACTCATCCAGGTATGTTGGTTTAGAGATACATCAAGGGATTAGGGTTTCACATACCATCACCCTTTATTAGGGTTAGGATTTCACATACCATCTCCCTTCTTTAGGATAGGGATTGCATATATCATCACCCTTCATTAGGGTTTCATATCATATTGCCCATAATTAGGGTTTCCTATTCATTCCCAATTAGGGTTTCTCATGGCATCACCCTCAATTAGGGTTTCTCATAGAATCACCCTCAATTTGGGTTTACACTTCAATTACCCTCAATTAGGATCTTACTCAATTTGCCCTGAATTAGGGTTAAGGTTCATTAACCTTCTCAATTAGGGTTTATGCTCAAGATTAGGGTTTTATGATCTCTTTACTAAGGATCATACCCTTAATCACCACATGATTCATACTTATGTATGAATTCCATCCTATCATTCTCTCCATTTGATTTGGTTACATCAATCATCCATTCAAGTATATACAACTATGTTTAACATAGTGTACTGAGTTATTGCTCTTATAAGCAATCAGGATTTATCCCTTTAAAGGTACTAATCCTCTAGGTACTTTAGGGATTCAACCTTTGTACCTATCATTGAATGTCATTACTATCAATCATTGGATCATTAGAACAATCATCACCTTCATTTTTCAAATGATTGAATCACAATTGACCTTTATTTGGTTTTGGGGTTTCATCGCTAAATGGTTTTGAAACCGTTATGGTCTTGAGACTGTTTGGACTCAAACGGTCTTGAGACCGTTTGGTGCAAACCTTCTCAAAACTGATTGGACCAAAATTGGTCTCAACCACTCAAATTGAATTAGGGTTTCCAAGATTGATTCCTTCATCAATTGGATTCATGTAACCACTCATCAATTGAACCTATGTACCATACTTCAATTGAGCTAATGAGTCATCCTTCAATTGATCCAACCTTTAATTGATCATCAATTAGGGTTTTGAACCCAATTGAATTAGGTTTTCAAATCAATGAACTTTCAATATTGGTCATTGTGGAACCAATTACTTTGAAATCATTGGACCACCATTCAAATTGGGCATGACCTGACCTCAAACGGTCTTTAGGTCATTTGGATGACCTCCAAACGGCCTTGAGAGCATTTGACTTATCCCAACATTGAAATTGGTGAAACTTTATTAATGTTTAGATCATTGGATTGATCATCAAATCAGCAATTAATTGTAGTTCAATTTGATATCTTTGGACCTTCAAAGACCCAACCATACCCAACCCTAGACCTCCAAATGGTCTTGTTTGACCTCCAAACGGTCTTGAGACCATTTGGGCAAATTCCATTTGATTTTGAGTGTTGGTATGTATGCCCATAAAGCAAGTCATATGATGATTGTAATGGGATGCTATGTAAATGATTTGAATAATAATAAAGGCAATTTCCAATCTATATGTTTAAACTATTTCTGAGATGATGGTGTAACATGATATATGTCTAAAGAATTGTTTTACTCAATGCCGTATGCTTTTGGGTTGAGGATCTAAATGATGAGATCATACATATGTTAAGAGTATGTATTCTTGTTTAGTCCCTAGTCAGTTGTTATTGTGGAAATAACCATAGACATCAATAACACTGAAGACTAGATTGTGTGTTGGTTGATGACAAAATCTCATTAGTCATGATATAGTGATATCAAACCAAGAACATAGGTACTTGTTAGAGAACAAGGTACCGGACAGACCCACCGTGAGAGTGACACATGGAACCATGACTTGGTAATCACAGTCAGTTCTCACAATGATGGTGCTGAGTGTGATTCTTAGACCTAAAATCACTACACTCAACACATGTCATTGGGTACACTTTGACATCATCAAACACAATCCTGAAACATGGGTTGTTATAAAGGTGATGATTGGGTGGCTTTGACACATGGGGCTTTTGAGGGGTGAGTGATAGATATGGGATTTGTCCCTCCTAAGGGAGTTTCATTGTCCTTGGCCACTTGATGAGTAGGATTGAGAAAGGCATGTGCATGCATGTGTGAATCAATATGTGATATTAATGTCACACACATCTCACCCAGTCTGCTCTGAGATCAAGGAAATGAATGAACATTGACATGATGATTGTTCGATGCCTCGAGTTCATTCAGGATTTCAGTGACAAAGAAATTATACATTCATTGTAACACCATTCATGGATTGTAGGATTGAAAGTTGTTCTCCAACTTTCTATTTCACTTGGGTAGCATTGATGTGTGACTAGGCACCGCTCTTTGCTTGTGAAGTCATAAGTGTTATGGACTTTCACTGCCAACGTGAAATGGACCTGCAGGGTCACACACATAGGATTTAACCTGAAATAGGAGTTTGTCCACAAACAATGTTTAGATTGATTACTAAAAGAGTTTAGTAGTTCAATTAAACCCTAAATCAATTGATAGCTCAGTATCATAGTGTTCAATGTGTTGGACTGATTGATTAGAGTATCAGATTGATTGAAACTGTAGTTGACTGATTCTGCATAATCTACACTCCCAACCGATCGGCTCATGTGATGAACTGATTGGCTGAGCTTGGTGAACCGATCGACTCAATTGGTGAGTCGATCGGCTCATGGACAGGGTGAAATGATCGGTTCAACTGGTCCAACTGAGCAAGTTGGGAAAGTAAGATTGGTGAGAAATTTCTTTTCATTTCACTTGCCCAATTTGATTGGAACAAGGATTAGTATTTGATACCAATTTGAAACCAAAGAGGAAAAGTCAATGGGGAACTGATTAGGACCACGAACCGACTGGTTCAAAAGTGAACCGACCATTTCATGTGTTCCAACCGATCGGTTGAGGTGTCAACCGACCGGCTCAGATCTCGAACTGACCGTTTGAGTTGTGTAACGATCGTTTCAGGTTACGCAGTTGGTTGTTTTTGTGGAAAATCTCGAACCCTTCTACTCCTGCTGTAGTCTTGCATTGCCCGGGATAGAGAACCATGTCCCATGACCCTCCTATATATAGGGGTATTGGGGGCTTCTCAAAGTACAACTCAGTGCAACCAGTTGCTCTGTAAAGCTGTCATTCTCTCTAGTTTTGGTAACCGAGAGAGCCCGAGTAAGTGCTACCCGATAAGGGAGGCACAATAAGGGAAAGACAACTGTAGAAAGCGACTGGTGGCAGGAGAGTGTGTCAGTGACTAGTACACCGACAGGAGGGTGCGACTCCTTTCAATTCCTTGTGGGACAAGGAGATCGGAGTTCCAGGCAGTCTGTGTGGACGACTGCAGAGGCGGGAGACATCTGTCACTCGGGGGACAACTGTCAATCCCAACAGTCCCGGTGAGACCAGGAGTCTTCAGTCCCGGTGTGACCAGGAGCTGCACAGACACCGTCTAAGACCGGAGGTGAAGACCACGCAAGGCGTGAGGTACTATCGCCGAGCAAGCCTCGGGACAAGGTATGCATCCAAAAACCATCTTTCCTATTGTATAGACGTTGACGCGATTCCTTTTGTTCTGGGGTTTGGGGAGAAATTTTTTTTGTTTCCGCTACTTCTCTACCTCCCGTAAAACCCAATAGTGGTATCAGAGCCACATCAACTGCTCTATATTTTAGGATTATCGATATGATCAATTTTGGTTTGTCGCCTTTATTTATTGCATACCAAGTGTGGGCACGCCCAAGCGTGGTGCACCATCTATCTCGTGGAAGCATGAAGGATGATTGTGTGGGTCTGCCCAAGCAGGGTGCATGTTCATCGTGTTGGATTTGGGTCGGACTTAACAAGGTGACCTAGATAGGATCTAGCACCTTGAGGCATGGAGATGATCATGGCAAGGAGTTGCATATGACATCTTTCAAGAGTTGCATATGATGCAATTGGCAAGAGTTGCCTACCTGGAAGATCTAAGTTGTGGGTGACAGCCCAAGCTGGTCCATGGCTTAGAGGATTTCAGGATCTTGACCCACTAGAAGATTGTGCGCTGCAATCTTACAAATTGATGGTGAGGGTATCAGTTTGAGTCAAAATAGTGGGAGTGGTAATTAATTAAAGGCCTAATTAACTATCGTCAAATTTTATTCAAATCAAATCAAAAGGAGTTTTGACAAATGCAATTTTATCTTGTAGAATGGCAAAAGAATCATCTTTTAAAATGGGTAAATTAATTGAGAACAAATTCCATAACTGGTTGAGGACTGTGAGAAGTGTTCTGCACAATCCAGATATACCTGGAGCCTTTGAATCCACTCTATGTACGCTTAATGCGTTGGTGAAGAAGAAAGAAAGTTCATTGATAGAGATCACCAAACCAATTTCTTCTACATGGAGAGGATGGAAGGAACGTTGGAAGAAGAAGTCAGAGATAGAGATCTCTACTTCTGGTGTATACGTGATAGAGATTAACTTTACTACTTCTTCGTCATGGGTACTTGATACCGGATGCGGATCTCACATTTGTTCAAATGTGAATGATCTTAAGAGAAGTAGGCCTTTGAGGAAAGGCGAGGTTGAACTACGTGTTGCCAATGGGGAAAGGGTTGCCTCCAGTGCCGTAGGAACCTATGAGTTAACTCTACCAAGTGGGATAATAATAGAGTTGAAGAACTGCTATTATGTACCTACCATAAATAGGAACATCATTTCCGTCTCTTGTTTGGACAAAGATGGATTTGAATTTCTTATTAAGAATGGAAAATGTTCCATTTCTAAATATGGGATCTTTTATGGCAATGCCCCAATGTCTTATGGCTTATACTTGATAGATCTAGAGACAAGTGTATACAACGTAAACACCAAAAGGCAAAAACTCAACAACTCAAACAAAACATATCTTTGGCATTGTCGTCTAGGGCACATAAATGAGAAGCGCATTTCTAGACTCCATAAAGATGGTTATCTAGACTCTTTTGATTATGAATCAATAGAGACATGTGAATCTTGTTTGTTGGGCAAGATGACCAAGACTCCCTTTTCAGGTAAAGGTGATAGAGCTAGTGATCTATTAGGACTCATACATACTGATGTATGTGGGCCTTTTAGAACTAATGCCAGAGGTGGGTATCAATACTTCATTACCTTTACTGATGACTTCAGTAGGTATGGCTATGTGTACCTGATGAAACATAAGTCAGAAACCCTTGAAAGGTTCAAGGATTTCATGAATGAAGTACATAACCAACTTGGTAAAAGTATCAAGGCACTTCGATCCGATCGAGGTGGAGAATACTTAAGCCAGGAGTTTGAGGACCTTCTGTGAGCCCGTGGTATTGTATCACAATGGACTCTACCTAGAACACCACAACATAACAGTGTGTCTAAAAGAAGGAATCGCACATTGTTGGATATGGTGTGATCAATGATGAGTTTTGTTGATCTTCCAATTTCTTTCTGGGGTTATGCTCTTGAAACTGCCGCGTTTACACTTAATCGAGTACCATCTAAATCGGTTCAAAAGACACCATATGAGATATGGTATGGGAAGCGTCCCAATTTGTCTTTTATGAAGATTTGGGGTTGTGAGGCTTACGTCAAGAAAATGTTTCCTAATAAGCTTGGACCCAAATCTGATAAATGTTATCTTGTTGGATACCCCAAGGAAATGAGGGGATATCACTTATACCACCCTACTGACAACAAAGTATTTGTTGCCAGGGATACTGTATTCCTAGAGAAGGAATTTATTTCCAAAGGAAGCAGTGGAAGGAAAATAGAGCTTGAAGAGGTTCAAGCCCAACAAGAAAACATTGAATCAGTAGATGTACGAGAGGAATATGAAGATTCATAAGGTGTTGTAGAATCTCATTCTCCTCAGGTAACACAAGGACCTCTTAGATCTAGTAGGACCCGCCTTGAACCTGAGATGTTTGGATACCTTGTGACTCAGGAAGGTGGAGAGTTGATCATAGATGATGATCCAACTACCTACGTAGAGGCTATGAATGGACCAGATTCTGAGAAATGGCTTGAAGCCATGAGATCCGAGATGGAATACATGTACTCCAACAAAGTATGGACTTTGGTGGAACCATCCGAAGGGGTAAAACCCATAGGGTGCAAGTGGGTATTTAAGAAAAAGACCGACATGGATGGCAATGTGCAAACTTATAAAGGCAGATTGGTTGCGAAGGGATTTTGACAAGTTCAAGGTGTTGACTATGACGAAACCTTTTCTCCAGTTGCCATGATGAAGTCCATCAGGATCATGCTTGCTATTGCAACTTATTATGACTATGAGATTTGGCAGATGGATGTTAAAACTACATTCCTTAACGGGAATATAAATGAGGATGTGTACATGACACAGCCTGAAGGTTTTGTAGATCCAAAGAATGCCAATAAAGTATGTAAGCTGCAAAGGTCAATCTATGGATTGAAGCAAGCATCTCGGAGTTGGAATCTTCGATTTGATGAGGAAGTCAAAGTGTTTGGCTTTATTCAAAATGAAGATGAACCTTGTGTGTACAAGAAGGTTAGTGGGAGCTCAACCACATTCCTCATATTGTATGCGGATGACATACTTTTGATGGGGAATGATGTCTTAGCCTTAGAGAAGGTAAAGACTTGGCTTGGGAATACTTTCTCAATGAAGGACTTAGGAGAAGCATCCTACATTCTAGGAATTAAGATCTATAGAGATAGATCTAGAAGGCTTCTCAGACTAAGTCAGAGCACGTACATTGACAAAGTGCTGAAGCGGTTCAGCATGGAGAACTCAAAGAGAGGCAACATCCCCATACTACATGGAGTCACCATCTCTAGAGCTCAATGCCCCCAATCTTGTGAAGAGAGGGAGCGTATGAATGGGATCCCATATGCATCAGCCATCAGATCCATCATGTACGCTATGTTGTACACACGCCCAGATGTCTCGTATGCTCTAAGCATGATGAGCAGGTACCACTTAGATCTCGGGGATGCTCACTGGATAGCCGTAAAGAACATCCTCAAGTACTTGCGAAGGACTAAGGATTAGTTTCTTGTTTACGACGGTGAGGAAGAGCTGGTTATAAAGGGTTACACTGATGCAAGCTTCCAAACCGATAAAGATGATTACAGATCACAGTCAGGATTTGTATTTTTCCTAAATAATGGAGCTGTGAGATGGAAGAGTTCCAAGCAAGAAAAAGTTGTCGATTCTACTATAGAGGTTGAGTATATTGCTGCTTCACATGCAGCAAAGGAGTCTGTGTGGATTAGAAAGTTCATTTCTGAACTTGGTGTAGTTCCCAGTAGCTAAACGATGAGATCATACAGATGTTAAGAGTATACATTCTTGTATAGTCCCTAGTCGGTTGTTATTGTGGAAATAACCATAGACATCAATAACACTGAAGACTAGATTGTGTGTTGGTTGATGACAGAATCTCATTAGTCATGATATAGTGATATCAAACCAAGCACATAGGTACTTGTTAGAGAACAAGGTACCGAAAAGACCCACCGTGAGAGTGACACATGGAACCATGACTTGGTAACCACAGTCAGCTCTCACAGTGATGGTGGTGAATGTGATTCTTAGACCTAAAATCACTACACTCAACACATGTCATTGGGTACACTTTGACATCATCAAACACAGTCTTGAAACATGGGTTGTTATAAAGGTGATGATTGGGTGGGTTTGACACATGGGGCTTTTGAGGGGTGAGTGATAGATATGGGATTTGTCCCTCCTGAGGGAGTTTGATGTCCTTGGCCACTTGATGAGTAGGATTGAGAAAGGCATGCACATGCACGTGTGAATCAATATGTGATATTGATGTCACACACATCACACCCAGTCTGCTCTGAGATCAAGGAAATTAATGAACATTGACAGGATGATTGTTCCATGCCTCGAGTTCATTCAGGATATCAGTGACAAAGGAATTATACATTCATTGTAACACCATTCACGGATTGTAGGATTGAAAGTTGTTCTCCAACTTTCTATTTCACTTGGGTAGCACTGATGTGTGACTAGGCACCGCTCTTTGCTTGTGAAGTCATAAGTGTTATGGAATTTCACTGCCAACGTGAAATGGACATGTAGGGTCACACACATAGGATTTAACCTGGAATAGGAGTTTGTCCACAAACAATGTTTAGATTGATTACTAAAGGAGTTTAGTAGTTCAATTAAACACTAAATCAATTGATAGCTCATTATCATAGCGTTCAAGGTGTTGGACTGATTGATTAGAGTATCAGATTGATTGAAACTGTGATTGACTGATTCTGCACAATCTGCACTCCCAACCGATTGGATCATGTGATGAACCGATTGGCTGAGCTTGGTGAATCGATCGGCTCAACTGGTGACTCAATCGGCTCATGGATAGGGTGAAATGATCGGTTCAAGTGTTGAAACGATCGGTTCAACTGGTCCAACTGAGCAAGTTGGGAAAGTAAGATTGGTGAGAAATTTATTTTCGTTTCACTTACCCAATTTGGTTGGAACAAGGATTAGTATTTGATACCAATTCAAAATAAAAGAGGAAAAGTCAATCGGGAACTGATCAGGACCACGAACCGACTGGTTCAGAAGTGAACTGACCGTTTCATGGGTCCCAACCGATCGGTTGAGGTGTCAACCGACCGGCTCAGATCCCCAACCGACCGTTTCAGTTGTGAAACGATCGGTTCAGGTTACGTAGTTGGTTGTTTTTATGGAAAATCTCAAACCCTTCTACTCCTGCTTTAGTCCCGCATTGCCCTGGATAGAGAACCCTGTCCCATGACCCTCCTATATATATAGGGGTATTGGGGGATTCTCAAAGTACAACTCAGTGCAACCAGTTGCTATGTAATGTTGTCGTTCTCTCTGGTTTTGGTAATCGAGAGAGCCCAAGCAAGTGCTACCTGATAAGGGAGGCACAACAAGGGAAAGACAACTGCAGAAAGTGACTGGTGGAAGGAGAGTGTGTCGGTGACTAGTACGCTGTCAGGAGGGTGTGACTCCTTCTGATTCCTTGTGGGACAAGGAGATCGGAGTTCCAGGAAGTCCGTGTGGATGACTGCAGAGGCGGTAGACATCTGTCGCTCGGAGGACAACTATCAATCCCAACAGTCCCGGTGAGACCAGGAGTCTTAAATCCCGGTGTGACCAAGAGATGCACATACATCGTACAAGACTGGAGGTGAAGACCGCGCAAGGCGCGAGGTACTGTCGTCGATCAAGCCTCGGGACAAGGTATGCATCCACAAACTATCTTTCCTATTGTATAAACGTTGACGCGATTCCTTTTGGTTTGGGTTTTGGGGATAATTTTTTTTGTTTCCACTGCTTCTCTGCCTCCCGTAAAACCCAACATTGAGTCCATTACCCATTCGGTTTTGGACTTAATTACCCAATCAACCTTGAAGTTGAAACCCATTCGGTTTTGAAGTAGTTTACCCATTTGGTCTTGGGTACATTTACCCATGCAGTCTTGAGTAAATTACCCATGCGGTCTTGGGTTCAATTACTCATTCAGTTCAGGGTCAATTTACCCATGCGGTTTTGAACTCAAAGTTGCTCATTCGGTTTTGAAACCAAATCAGCTCATGCGATTTTGAAATCAAGGTAACTCATGCAGTTTTGAAAACTGTTTGCTCCCTTCCTTGGTTAAGGTGTGTTCTTGTGATGATGTTATCATCATCAACCTTCAAACCCACGAAATCTATTGCCATTTCCATGGCAATTGCATCAACTAATCAAAGATATTGCAAAAAGATTAATTGAACTAATTGAATTGAGAAATTGAGTTCAATAAAAATGAATAAGGGTTCAAGTTATAAAACTCTCCTACAAATGAGCTTCAAAGCTCCAAGATCATGTCAACAATGGTGGATGAAACTCCTTTCACCATTCCAAGGCTCGTCCTCAAGGTTTGAGTGAAAAGGAATGGTTAGAATTGAAGAGGGGATCGAAATAGGAAGAAATCATGCATTGATTTGTGATTTCCACCATGGATTCAAGGTGAAAAGGGATCAAGGAGCTTACCAAAAGGTTGGGGGTCGTCCTCCTGATCCTCCCAATCTCCCTTGGTCGTCTTCCAATCAAAGAAAAAGAAGTGGGGTCGAAAAAGCCTTTCATTTGGCCTGTAAAGAGTCTTTTATAAAAATTCAATGAGAGAGAATATGCTTTATAAAAATTCATTTAATCCCAAAAATAGAGCCGCCTCTTCCCCCTCAACTTCCTTGGATCTGAGGCTATATTGTTTGCCTCATATTCCTCTCAATTATCCATGATTTAAAGAAAAGAAAATTAAGCACCTCAAATCATATTATACTAATATCCATATGTGAGTGGATATTTCTTTTTCTTATAAAATGGTGAGTGAGTTATCCACTCCCTTGGATATTTTCGTGGTCCTTGCAAAGCTCAAGGACATACACACACATATGAACCCAACCATTTTAATTTTGGTTGAAGGCCCTTTAATTAATACATTTATTTTTGCACTAAATTGAATTAGGGTTTCAATCAGGCATTAATCTTGATTATTTTAATATCAAGATTCTCTCTCCTCCAACTTAATTCAAATGAGGCGCCCCTCTCATTTTATTTGATCTAAATGATGCCAAGAAACATTAGGGACCTTATTGAAGTGGTAATTTTTATATTGAACCCTAGGTTTTGGGTAAATTGCACATTACACCAAAACTAAGTTTTAATACACATACATTGCTTTATCAACTCTTTCTTGGTACTAGGCTTTCATAAGCCATACCTCTGCATCATTCTCACTCTCATGATGCTTCAACACATGAGGA